>VOMN01063495.1:0-10130 GCA_014899125.1 Orchestia grillus
GAGTTGGGCTTAAAGGCCTGTGAGTAGGGCTTGAGGGCCTGTGGGTGGGGTTCGAAACATTTGAATAGAGTTTGAGAGCCTCTAAGTCGGGTTCGAGACCTGAGAAGGTTTTGAATGTCTGTGGGTAAAGCTAGAGCTCATCGGAGTAAAGTTTGGTGGACCATTGGTGAGGGTAAGACTAAGTGAGGGTAAGTTTCTGAGGAAAATTTTTTAGCCCTAGTGCTGGCCAATTTAGTGCAACATAAACCTGTAAAAAGTATGTAGTCTAGCGACTTACATACGAGTACCCTACTGTATTTCAGTCGCAAGAGGAGAATATTTCTTAAATATTAGATCATATCTGATTGAAATACGATACCGTTACATGGGTGAAGAATGCGGAATCTCTTTCCCTCGTAAACTGTGTTTCCCCTCAGCGTATGACCGAACCCTAATCCCCTCTGTCATATATTTGAGTTTATATTCTATGCAAGCATAACTCCAATTCTCATACCGCGGGTGGAAAGTCGATGGACTTGTTTTTAATAAAAAATAACGGTTTGAATTCATTTCTATCCAATTAAATAGCTTAAAACGTTAAGAGATGTACTCTGTTATTCTCAAACTTTGTGGTTCATTTCTAAAGTTAGCTCTGTACTTTAAAAGTGCGCAAAAGGCAAACTATCATTGAGTTCTACTGCGTGAGATCCTGATACTGTAAAGCTCTTAAAAGTGGCGAGATCAACTGTTTATCCTCTTACATTTTAGTTCAAAGAACTTGGCCCAGCTCAAAATTGTCCTGCAAGTGACAGACCAAATCTTTTCGCTTTAGATTTCATCAAATCCGTCTCACAAAATGGAAGGAGACATTGAAGAGAAAAATCAGAAAACGGGCAAATCAGATGAATATGAGCGAAACTTTTATGTCTCTCATGGATATCGAAACGCAAGATTAAGTTGACGGGGTCTGATTTCTTCTGGTCGCACTAGGGCTGGCACGCATGCTGATGAGGTATTTTTTTCCGATGGAACACTATTCACAGTAGATGCCCGATTCTACTGACAGAATGACATGGTTCTCACGAAGAGACCAGAAAACACCCCACAAGCCACGAGGACTGCCCATCGGCGGCCAAATTCAGCTTCTCTCATTGCAGGGAGGTCAATTTAAAAAAAAAATTAAATTGTCCCACACTGTCGCGAATGAGGAGCACACACTACCTCAAGATCTTGCATTGATGATATTATAGTTCCAACAAATGCTGAAATTAAGAAATACTTCATAAACCCGTTGTTTACCAACATACCAACAGTATTGTTTACCTCCGAAAACTTCAAACACGATTTAGATGTGGAGCTGACTTCATTTTTTGAGATTCTGGAATAAAGAAATGTAGCCTCTATCTTCGTATGGTTTGAATCCTTTAG
Source organism: Orchestia grillus (assembly GCA_014899125.1). Taxonomy (NCBI): domain Eukaryota; kingdom Metazoa; phylum Arthropoda; class Malacostraca; order Amphipoda; family Talitridae; genus Orchestia; species Orchestia grillus. Next base: position 1,408 of record VOMN01063495.1, read on the forward strand.
ACTTTTGTGCGCCAACGTTGAATGCTGCAGCCCAGGTTTCAGCCAATGCCAAAGTAGATTTTTCTAAAAAAAATCTTTTGAGTGGCTATGAATCAAAATACCACAAAAAATCTTTTATGACTTCGTGGAAAGATTCCTATAGAGACTTGAGGATGGAATGCAGCCTAGAGGTGTATTTCATAAAGTATATTTGGAGCTGTTTTACAAACTTAGAATTAACCATTCTTACAGTTCTTGTTCTTATATTAATATTTTACTTTGAAATTTGCATCATTTCCTTTGGTCCAACGGCTTTGAGCTCATTCTGCATTCGTTTCTGTCTTTCTACTTAAGTCCATTGCTGTCAAACACCAATCACGGACAAGTCAATAGGCAGGTAATTTTATTATCTCCTGGGTTCTGTGGCTACCAGCACTACCGCTGTACCCACCCACCTCAACAGAGAAAACAGAAGAAAGTTTACAGAAATACAACAGTCACATTTACTGTTATCGAATTTCATGCACAGGTATTGAAACGTTCGTTTTCTACGGAAAGTTGCCGATTCAGAATTATGAAACTCTATGGATCACTAGGCTTTCCTTTACATCATCGTAATGTTTTAAATTGTAACTTCGAAGTAGCAGTCTAAAATTTGGGGATTTCCTTTCCAGGACTTGTTCAGACCAATTTTGTATGTTTACATTGCCAGCAGAAACTACGTTACCAGTGGCTAGTTCCAGATGATAACAATTTTAATCGGAAAGAAATTCAAGGCTTGAGTTGATTTGTATGTTTTTCTATAGTTTATGGCCATATTTTTTCGGCGAACGGTTTTGTTTCTTTCGGAGGATCCTTCTGAGCTAATATCGTTGCTGCTATAAAGCTTTTTATAGTCTCGATTAGTTGACTTTGAAGTCGTTTATGTCCAATCGAGATAAGTTTCAGCCACTGAAAACTGTATCCACAGCCGAGGTTTTGGGAACCAGGAATAATTTTTGTTCCTTTGCTGCGCTGAGCTCTATCCTTTAAATTTGTTGATGTCTCATCATAAGTAAGGAGACCAGAATTGTCTCGCTAATTCCACTTGAACTCGGACCACCGCTTCCTTCAGAGGTAGTACTATACGTATAATGTGTTTGGATTAAAAGTCAATGTTCCTTCTTGCGAAACTGAGAATTCTTTCTCGAAACTTTTCCGCTTACTTGTCATGCATGAGATGTATATTGACAACGATACTAAAATCTATTTGTTGCTGTAACTTTTCAATAGATATGATGCTCATTGAGAGTTCAGAATTCCGGTAATTATTTCCACCGTGCGTCATCGAACATTTATCAATTTTAACACTTATTCATTGGGTGTAGGTTCATGGTAGTAGTTAGGCTGTATAAGTCTCTTTAGATGGTTTCTCTGTCACGTTTTGTAAACCTTCTGAGGCAGATTTTAGTAGAGTCTGTGAATCAGTTGAATTTAGTGATAATTCCGATGTCAAGATCACTCATGTTGATTATGAAGAGAAATGGGCTGAGGATGTTTCCTTGAGAAACCCCTGATGTTTCTTGTGTCCTGTCACTATATTGCTTAAGAATCGTCACTCGTTAATTAAGTGCAGCCAGCGAGAATGTTTCATATCAATCGAGAGTAGTCACTTTGCGTAGAGCGGGCTTCAACTTTGGCCGTACGTCTTTCGTGGGGACCTTTATCGAAGGCTTTTCGAAAGTAATCAAATGTACACGAGGTTTACAGCTGTTACGCTGTGGTGTCTATGCAGTTAACTTCATGAAAGAAGTCGAGTAGATTCGTGAAACAACCGTTTTTCTCATTATCCGTACTGGGGTGCCGGCTATTAAGTTATGAACTTATAAGTATCTTCTTATTCGAACTTCAAACAATCAATCTATCCTTTTTTCGGCTGATGACGGATTTTAGGCTGATTGGGCGATAGTTGTTGAGTGCTTATTTGTTCCCTTTTTTGAACATTAGAGTGACATCGGCTTGCATCTGATCCTACAGAAATATTCCGGTTTCGAGCGATTCATTGAAGATGTTCGTTAGGAGTTCATTGATTGTCTTAGCAGTGTTTCAGAGAATTTGAGAAGCAAAACAGATTTTTAGAACGCTGAAGTGTTTATCTACCTCTTGTACAGTGAGCACGTCGTTTGCCAGGGTTTCTCGGATAGTTCAAGGGTGAAAATTTCGGTTAAATTTTCTCGTGTGAACACTGTGAGCATTTAGAATTTCTTATTATTCACTTCACATCTCTTTAGGGCAGAGTGTGTTCTATAGAACATGCTTCAGTTAGATATCTTTTGAGCATTTAGGATGACTGTTGTCTCGCATTACTGAGCCGTCTAATTTTATGAAAAAATAAGAAGGGTTTGTGGCTAATTTCAGTCGTTTTTTGGGACATATTGTTCATTTGCTGCTGCAATTTTTACTTAATAGCATTTAATAAACTGAAACCGGCCCTCATTAGCGCACAGTTGATATATCCAACCTCTCACATCGGAAGAGAATTGACCTGTTAACGAACCATCCCGAGATATCCCGTGGCCGCGGTTGTTGCGTTCACACGGTCACTGTCGGTTACACAAATGTGTCCAGCACCGCCGGCCTGCTCAGGGGCATTCGTCAAGCCTTAAGGGGTTGATGTAAGTAGTTTATTTCAGTCATTTTAGAAAAATGAAAGCCTCATCGCACACGTACCAATTGCGCATAGTCTCACAGAGCATCTTGCTTACTGAGCACGTACTTTGAATTTGCAATTATAGCTCCTGAATTTCCAAATCTAAAACATTAGGTTGTAGAAAGCGATGAACTTTAGTGAATGCTGGAGGACTACAGGAAGGCGTGCCGCAGACAACTGTCAACCTTTGAAGGCTACGTTCTTTAAGCTCGCGAACAGGAACCTTGCTCAGCTGTCATTACAGCGAACACATCCCAATACATCGAGGTAGTAACTGCAGCCACGAGTGCAAATGTTAAGCTAAAACGAGCGGCAGAATGCTGGCGTGTTGAGTGACCTCCACTTATTGGCAGTTACCGGGCAACCAGACAGCGTAGAGCAGCAAAGAAACGGAGCTCAGGGACACGGTTATGGATCAGGATAAACTTGAATGTTGTGTCCCACCTGTTATATAATTTTTATGAAGTGGCTGTAAATTTATACTACCAATGTCTGATATAGTCGATGTTGTGTGGCGACGACAAAGAAGAACGATTACTTCGATTACAAAGGAATGATTTGGGATATGAAAAGTAAAAGTAGAAAATATTCTTTCCGCGCAGAATTCAATGAATCATTAAAAATTACGGTGTATTGTTGACCTCTTTACGTGAAATAAAAGCAGTCTTTTGGTCTCTTTATTTCATAAACAATGAGTCCCAAGCAATCCAGTTCTCCGTCGCTGTGTACACTTTTTGCTTTACGAAGCCAATTTGCAGTGCCAGCACTCGCGCTCAACTCCAGCTACACGTGCAGCAACGTTCTCTCTCTCAGACATAATTACTGTTTGTGAAGCATTATGCCCCCCTGTGGAGGGGGTGGAAGGGAGAGCAAGCATGAAACAAGACGAAGAACTAGTGCCTTGAAAGCATAGCAAGAAAAAGTAGCGGTGCTTTTCTTTCGCACTAACTCAAAGTATTCCATTGTTATTCGGAATTGTACAGCAAAGCGCTTGGTTCTAACATCCGTTTGTTTAATCTGTAGCAGTAGTTTAGTTGTTTGCTCCAAGTTCTCCACCGATTGGTTAAGCATGATTAGTGTAAGAATCAAATATTCAGCAAATAAATGCCGCTGCTGCTAGGAAATGGCTCAGGGAGCAAATAATTTAACGAGTTAGACGTATCTTCTTAAATTAGAACGTGAAATCAAATTCTTCACCAATAAAAATTTATGATGAAGGGTATTCTGCCATCTTCAATTTGAGAATACTCGGTATGCTTGAACACTTTATTTTGATTAAGAGTGAGCTCAACTCAGCAGCTCAACTTTTATCAGGGAACGCACCTGGCCAGCGCGACGACCTGTATCTTCCGAGCAGGTCTGTTCGCAACGCTCTGTAAAGTACGTAATGTGTTCGCCCACTTGCACACTGTGGGATGATAATGTTCATAGTTTCACCTCACTCGCTTGTAATGTTCAGGAGGTGCAGTTGTGCAGCTACCACAATGGCAACAAGAGTCAGGAGTAATTCGAGTTTCTCAACAGACTCGTGCGAGTGGAGGTCATATTAAGCTTGGGCGAGGTACCCACTGAACAAACGTAAAGCACAAAATTCTAATCAGAAAATATAGTTTCAGACTTGGACGGATGCCACAGATATTTGATGGATTTGAGAATTAAATTATATATTTAAATCGATCGGTGAACTCGTAGCGTATGTCTTTCATAAATTTTCGTTCTTCCATTGCGCATTCATATTGGAGTGAATCATAGTATATGAGCTTGGCAACGATGTCATATTTATTATATCGGGCATTCAGCCATTGCAAAGCTTGAAATATAAATTTAGGACTGCTAGCTTATAAAAGCCTGGATTTGTTCATTGACGGTTCTGCTAAAACATCAAACGTGGGACAAAACGGAACCTTTAAACACGACCTGCATCGATCACGCGACAAAGCGTTTGTGGGGCCCGCGACACGCTGGCATTGGAAACACATCAGCGAGAACAAATTCTTATTTAGGGAGAGCACTTTATGACTCCCGTCCTCACGTGCACCAAAAGTGTGTTTCAATAGAAACATTTGCACACAAGCCGTGCAGAGTGGATTCGAATGAAAAGCAGCAATTAAAGTTTCAAGAGAGATTGCTACTTCCGAAATGGAGTTGCTGAATGCCGGGTTATTGTACTCTAGACTGTCCGTAAATTCACCAAGGATGCATGTCATCATTCAAAGCTTGCATATAAAGGCACTAGCAGTCGGAATATCAAAAGGACGCTGGCTACATGCTTCCGTGTATGAACATCAGTTCTAGTCACTGTCTGTACGAATAATTTTAGCTCAATAGAATGCGTATTTCTCTTGATACGCAGCAGTCCAAGTTGAATTGGCTGAACTTGTTGGTACTACTCGATCGTCTAGAAAATAGAAACTGTTATGCCCTTGCAATAAATTCTCCCACTTCGAGCAAAGTCAAAAAACGTGCACGTTTTGAACTCTTCTACAAATCATCACAATTTCAAACAAAGAATATGCATGTTCTGTTAGCAGGTCATGCATACAAAACTGGCCTTTCGATCGAGGTGAAACTAGGAGCGATTTTTATGTCTAACCTCTTCATTTACATCGTCATGTCATCAAGAAGACTAGGGCTGACATCTCCGATTGCAGTCAAGTATACCTATTTTACTGGTAGTTAGCGAAGTCGCGTCGTTTGTCTATAAATTTTAAAGCAGGCATTGCATTTTTTTATGAATTGCCCTGAATTAGACTATTAATATAGTAAATGAAGTGTCAGATTATAAATTTGGAAGACTGTAATAGACCTGACTTTTTGAAAAGCTTGCAGTAGTTATGAATATCGTAGTCAACACCCTACCGAGTTCTTGCTTTCATTGATACTCTTCACCCCAGAGCGTGCGAGTGCACCAACGAGCTGGGTATTCACGAGCTCTTTTCTACTGTCGTTCATTTTCCATATTCAACTGCTGGATCAAATTTCAATTTTGTGTATTGTTTCTCCAGTTCCATCAAATACTTAAATATCATTTCGAGAAATTGTTGCCTAATTTTGTCCATTGATCCACTCGTATAAATTCCACGAAGCTTTTCTTCTGGCATTACTTGAAAATTAGATTCTATTAATTGTTTTCATCTCGTGATTTTATTGCATTTCTTCGTATTTCATATCTCACGTAGATGACATTGGCACTCCAAGATTTTTCGTCCAGAGCGTACGTCACCAGGAAACTTCTTCACAACGAACTTTTACCGCACGGCCCTCGTCGTAATTTCCAGAATGCTAACAAAAAAGACATTGGTAGTTTTTACTCAACTATCTGCGAGGGTAGATTTTATCTTCATAAAAATTCTATCGTTTTTTGGAGTTCGATCGGAACTTGGCGGACGTTGAAAATACAGGCTCGTTTGTGTCGGTGTAGTGGCAGCGAGTTGCCAACGTATGGGGCTGGAGGTGATTGTTTTTCAAGGACTTCTTCAGGAAGTGCGCTACGATGCATTCTTTTCAGAAGCAGAAGAGAGTTGCCGTACCTCCGGCCCTTGTTATTGTTTCTCCTGTCATAGAGTAAACTTCATCTGTGCTACTGGCAAGATTTTCGACGCTGTCTATTTCTAATCACATTTAATGCAGTCAATGTGGTGCTGTTGTGTATACGAGGGATCCCTCTGCTCGCTTGTTTCTAATTCCTAGCGTTTTCATTATAACTGCAATTCTTTGAGGTTTCCTGTTGTTGTTTATACTGTAGGTCATGTTCCTGTTGTTGATGTTTCTGAATTAGAACTTTTGCTCATAAAACTTGACGCCCATTTACAGAAAGAGGCCGGAACCCGGATAAGAAAGTTAGTCGCTAATGGACGACCGGGAAAAACTAAAAAGTCTAGTCTCACAGAAGTGAGGGGAAGGGAGAGGGGCGATGCGAGGGAAAGATCATCCCTGGAGCCCGTCAATTACCGCAACCGGAAAAACGAAGCCAGTGATTACTGAAATCATGATTTTAATGCTATTTTATGGTGGCAAGGACTGAAATACTCAACTTTGAAATCCACCTGACTATGTTGTTGCCATTAGTTCAACTTCATCGAAACGAATACAATTCTGAAGAAAGAGATCCCTTCAGGCTTCGTTCTAAGTGGCGGATGCATTAACATCAGTGAAAAATAAATTTAAGAATTTGTATAATTTCAATTAGGTGAACTATAAAGTAAAAGTTGCTTGTAAAATCTCACAATGTGAGCTCATGAGTTAAAGTTTACTTGCAAAACATAACTACGGTGCTCTTAAATATAATATCAAGTACTAGTAATTAATGGGCATAAGAAATTGAAAAAATTCTTAAGGGTAGTTAATCGCTTAAAAATATACATAATCGTTTACTCAACGACCAGCGTCATAATTTTCATTCATTAAAATCATCGCACCAATTTTCGTTAATTATTCAGGTCTTTTCTTATTTTTCCTCTTCATGCAGTGAGGCGTGATAGGTTTGCAGGAACATACCTCTGGGTGTGACCAAGAGACGTACCAAGAGCTTCGTAGCTTAAGGGCCTGTATTTCGCCTCAACGTGAAATGATCTCACGCATTCCGTGTTATGGACACTTCAAAGTGAAACACTTAGATTCAGTGGCCAAATGATCGTCATTATTTGGTCGCAACTCTGGGTTGACAGATGGGCCAAAATATAGTATCAAACACCAATAATCAAAGATTGTAATTCAGCTCATGACAGAGGAAGGGAAGCATTGCACACGTTCAAATCACAACATAAACGTGAAAATTCCTAGGTTGCAGTGGGATTCGAGCCCATTTTTGTTATTTTTGTGTCCTTACAATAAGTAAAAATTACATCAAACAAAACACTTTCTCACGGAAACCTGATATTGGAATTCGAATTTAAAATACATGTCTTATGATAAATTTTTCAGAATTTACTTCCGTTTCAATTAATGGTTTTGATAAAAAATAAGAAATGAATTGATCAATTGATGTACAAGCCACCTCGACTGGCTCATACGAGAAACTTTGAAAAAATTGAGCTGCGAGTGCAAATTCTCTCATAAGTCTTATTTCATCGAAAGTAAGAATTTAATTTTCCATTAGTGTGTGTGTATGATATGTTTGAGGAAAAAATATTGAATTTGGATGAGTCACCGAGTTTTCATTATTTTGCAATAACAAAACCATAAACTGTGTCTTTGAATGAATAGCATACGTGTGCCACAACCTCTTGATATAAGTTTTGTAGAGTGACTTTTATGAGTGAAGTACATTGGCTGGATAATTGCAGCCAAGCTTACAGAATGTCGCTGCCAATAAATACGGAAAATCTTAAGGATTAGAGGTCGTGTGCGATGCGAAAGCTGATAAAATCCATTTCATTATCATTATTCCTAAATAGATCCACCGATCAGAATTTAGGAAGTTCAGCTTCCTGTTTATCTGAATATAATTAGATATCTGCATGTAATAAGATTTCCTTCACTGTGAGTAGTTTTGTATACATAGCAAGCATTGAATAACTCGCCCTTAAAGAATAAAATGACTGAGATGAGAAGCAGGTGGTCAACAAAGTTCGGCCCTCCCAGCCAGCGCCCAATTAACTGCAGAACCTGAAACGGCAAAAGTTGCATGCAGCCGTGCAAGTCGTCAGCAACGAAGGAATTCTGTAATGAAAGTTGATTGAAGTCTGATTCAATTATATAAGTTCAGTGTGACTAATCGAACACGACGAGCTGCAATCGAATCTTCTCTTTCATGACGTCACATGTCTGGCGTCAAAGCTGCCATAATTGATCATAAGGCGGAGCAGGCTGTAGCTGTGCAGGCTGGGTGGACTTATTAGCGTTCAATTAATACCGCAGCTCGCTACGAACACGTAATTAATAAAAATAGAGATGGAATAATCTGTAAAGAATATTGGAGGATTTTTATAATAATATTAATGATGTTAACGGCAATCATAGTTGTACTTGTTACATCGGTGATAATAAAATTTGGGTGATTTGAAACCGAAATGGGTCTGGAAATAGAGACAAAAAGCTCACTTAGGGACTTGGG
>VOMN01063515.1:0-19937 GCA_014899125.1 Orchestia grillus
TTGATTGTAAACCTATATCTGATGTAAATTACTTTTGGTAAATAAGTAAATGTTTTTTAATGATAGAGGCGTCTATCGCTGGGCAGCACGTGCTACCACTTACTCAATCTTTCCCTGCCATTGAAAATTCATCCAAAGAGAGAGAATTTTAAAATCTCTACAGCATGTTGTTGTTACTATTCATTGAATTTGTTCCTCTCGCGTGGCCCTCAACTTCAGAAAATCGAACTCCAAACAACTTTGCCATGGAAAGAGAAATCCTGGAAAAGTGATTGCTTTTTTCGCCCGTCATCGATTTTGGTTCGTGTGTTTCTCATAGGAAACGGGATCGAAGAATTTTACTTCGCCGGAAAGTTTATCGCCAGAGACAGCTGTGCAATAAAGACCCAGTTTATACCTTTATAGGAGTCGTTGGAGTCCTGCCATTTGGAACACTGTGTCAGATAAGGCGCTGTCACGCCACTGCCACGTTCTGCCCACACTCCTGCCAGCGAAGTCGCAACGCACGAAACGCGCGTTCCTACATCGTACGAAGGACTGCATATGCACTTTTTACAGCACGCAAGTAATGACCTGTTTATGCTTGTGCTTTATACATACATGAATATATCATACATGTTACGGGCGAATAGTGAAAGCTGGAATTAGGTGAAATGTCTATGCATTTCAGGCATCACATGAAATGACTAATTCACTCAGTCGCTAGCGTAGGAAACGTTATATTAGGTTTCATTAGATTCCGTTAGGTTATATTTGGTTAGGTTAGATTATGTTGGGCTAGGTTAATTTTGATTAGGTTAGATTATTTTAGGCAAGGTTATGTTTGGTTAGGTAAGGCAACGATGATGGAACGAATGTTCATATTTCAGGCATTAAATGAAATGACTGAAATTTTAGTCACTCCGTGTGAACCTTGCATTTTTTATGTAGTAGACGTAATGACTGGTTTCCCTATCTGCTTTCACAATATACATGGGTACTCTGGAGTAGGAGTACTTTAACACTTTGACTACGATTCTCCACACAGGTAAAATTACATACTGACAAATATCTCTACCGTGAATTTAAAAATGAAGGATTTTGGTTTCACAAATTTGGTTACTCTATTAATTTTCTTTCTAATCAGAACTAGCTTATTCGATTGATGAACGCAAATTTGACGGAGACTCGAGAATTTGTATTTATACATGATAGTGTTTTGGTTACAATTGGTTAGGTTAGATGATCGTGTGTGTTATATATGACCCACTCCGGAGGCAAAGTGTTAAAGGTTTTTAGTGAAATGGTGATGATTACGTACTGGTTCAGATCCACTGTTTGAGAAAATGAAGTCGTGTTGATTTTGTTCTTTCTACATCTCATTAGGTCACTCTAAATACTACCTGCTTCAAGACGTATCCTTTCAGACCTATGTTAATCTACTGCATGTTCACACTTACTGAGCACCAGCAGCTTTGAGTACTAAAATGCCGCTCAAAAGTATGTAGTATATCGCAGTAGATTTAAATGGCTCTACCTTCGGATTCATCCATTTTATTTTCGCTAAGTATGGAATATAATTTTTCTTCCCCCGTACTTTCGTTTGGGTTTATTTTTGTATATAATTTAACACTTTTGATCACGTGATACGTGTCGAAACCGGAAAGGCGTGCGCAAATTTTCGTCGCACCAAGTCGAGCTGCACCAAATTTCGTTGAACTGTGAGTGTGTGACGGGCAAACCTGCTTCCACAGCGAACACAGTCCAATCAAATGCGAATAAAAACCCATCTCCACGTTAGACATCATAGTTGATATAAAGTTAATGAGTGCCGAGTTTAGAGTTCACTTACGGCGCCGAAAATTTAGAGCGAAAACATGTTTGGCACAACACAGATTTTGGCGCGAAGTTGACTGTGTGTCGGCGATCGCTCATCTACATGCAGGACGCGACGGCCGGAGCTGCGACTGCTATGCTCCGCAAATCCAACTCTGATTCGTTCTATGCGCTGATAATTTGCTTGCAAAGAAACGGTGGACGTCCCCGGCTTGCAGTGACGAATGCCGAATGCTCAAGCGACAGCCTCGAAAATATGGTTGATGTACTTCTGAAAAATTTCTTTAGATTTGTGACTAAAAGCTATAGATGAACCTGCACTTAGCAATCGCTCCTTTATAAAAGCAGCTACGAATTTTTTCAATATTCCACTCATCGTTAAAAAAATTCCTGTCAGAACTTACTTTGTCTGCTCGTGGTGTGACAGGCGTCTCAGCCTTCCTACTCAATCTTCATAATAATCGCTCGTATCGTTTTCATTTGAGGATGTAACCATAATCTTTTAACTCCAACGTTAGGTCTTATTTACGTTTAACCTTACGTTTAACCAAAGCTAACACATAGATTCATCTTGAAAGTATCCAGCATAGAACACAAAACCATGAAGCCGATGCTGGAAACGCCGACCATAAGGAGTTCTCACTTCCAACTTGGTGAAATCATTCTACTGAGCTCTGTACTCATAATTGTACTGAGCTCTGTACTCATAATTGTACTGAGCTCTGTACTCATAATTGTACTGTGCTCTGTACTCAACATTGTACTGTGCTCTGTACTCATCATTGTACTGAGCTCTGTACTCATCATTGTACTGTGGTCTGTACTCATCATTGTACTGAGCTCTGTACTCATCTGTAGGTAAGATACATTCCAAGGTGAGCTTCGCTTGCATATTTGATATCCATTGAAGTTTAATTTATAATGAGCTTCATTTCTGTCTAGTCAAATCACTGTATTGCCCCCTGCTCAGAAACATAACAGTTATGTGTCTCACATCTTTCAGGCCTCGTAAGGTCCACACGCAGCTTTTCATACTTTTCCTTTCATTATTGGAGTTCGATCTTGATAGCACTGACTTAAGGCTCTAGACTAGTAAAATTAGCAGAATTTGGATTGTTCCCCAATTAAGGTATTTCTTTTCAGTTTCAACAACATTTATTGTTCGACATGGCAATTCCGAGCAGATACATAAGAAACTTGATATGTGAAGTATACTTGACAATGAAATTACAATAGGACTGTTTTTATCTCGTCTGTTACCGATAGCTCTACAATTTTCACACCTATTTTGCTAGGCACTGAATTGAGTTTCAACGCATGACTTACCGTGGAATTTTTCCCATTACTAGCAATTCCCTGATATTTCTATTGCACTTAGTACGTGAAAAGTGTCGTCCAAGTGGTGCTTCCGACTTCAATTTTTGAAATCTTACCTTGAAGTCCCTCATTGATCGAAGCGGCGAGCAAAGATAGCAAGGAACGCTGCTGTGAAGGTATGCTGTCGGTTCATGTAAAATTTTAAAATTAGACGCCTTTGTATAGGAAGTTTATCGCCGCGTCTCAGGCTACCAAATTACGATACATCGAGCGCGACCTGATGTACTCGAATATGTATAGAAGTTTTAATGATGTGGGAGGAAGACTTACTGCTTCGTAATTGCCTTTGAATTTTAAAGCATGAGATCGCTTTCGCAGGATGTCTTAAATATCCAGCTCGGAGATATTGGCTAAACATTTCCAGTGCTCATGAAGGTATTCGTAGTGCACTTAAATTAAACTGAACAAAATACACAGACGGGATTCAATGTTTGGTTTCCTTGTCTTACCAGCACGAATGTTTCAATCTATGATGAAAATTCAACCCACTTCGTACGGGTGGTGACAAATTCGCTCACTAAAATTTCTACGTCGGGGTCTCAAAACGCTTACTTTTCAATGATTCAAAATTCAAATGAAGGTCTGAATCAAGCCAAGATTGATGTCTTAATAAATGCAGAAATTTCTTTTGTGGGCTTTCTTGAGAGATGAATACAAAAATTGAAGCATATTGTATGCTATGCGTAACCGTTGGCATATCAAGAAAGAACTTAAAAAACACCTGCAACTAAATCGTTAAAAACGCAATTTTATTGCTCAAAATTGTAAAAGCAAATTTCATTGCACAAAATGACAGGCCTGCAGACAATGCAGGAAGAACTCGAACTTGAAGTCACGTACAGATTGAAAATTGAACTAACGTGTGCAGAGTTTTCCACACTAGGACGAATGCGAGAGCATTCGAGTGAAAAAATCCACATGTCCCGAGCGTTACTAGTTCCAAAAATAGTTCCCGTCGAGCACATCAAAAGTATATTAAGGGCTCATTGAGGGCGTTAATGAGGAAGTCCGTAGCCCTCACGGGTCCGCCATTTTGGAAGGGGCATCTACGAGGGCGTAGAGCTCCTCAGGGTCCAACTCATATGAGGTCGTCCATTAATTCTTGAAAGGAGCTCATTACCAAACACGAAGTGCTTCCTCGTTTACATAAAATTCAGCGAAGCAGCTCTCATTTATTGCCCAAATTAAAACTGCAACTTCTCATGTTCTGCGCTTCAAAATCTCCGTGTGAAATTAAGGGAGCTTTCCAGTCGACTTTGACTGGCACACGGAAATTGCTCGGCATTTCTTCCACTCTGAGAGTTTGCAATATGAGTTTAAACCTCAAAATATTTATCCTAGGGCATTGAAATTATTGTGAATAGCATGAACTCATTTTGAGAACATTTTGCAAGATTTTTGGCTGACGAAGAATGTTTTTGAAAGGAAACCCGACAAAAATTTTAACCTTTGAGACCTGGTGATGGGCATATCGGTGATAGCCGTTGACAGAAGTATGCTGGTTTTGTTGCTGTGAGAATGTAAAAATTAGAATTGTGAGTTCACTTTTGACAAATCATATCAGGCAAATATTCTTGACAAAATACGGAATTATGTTCGTATAAGCGTGTTATAATTTATGGGTCACGGGACGATTTTTCAACCCACTGCCCAACTCACCAAGGCTATGCTTCGCTCTGGCTACTAACAATGAGATCAAGGCTTGTCAAATTGATGATTTTATCTACCACCAAGCAAAGGCACGTGGAAATATTAATTTCTATGAAAATTTTAGCTTGTTAAATGTGTTAAAGCTACTTAATAAAAATCTATTTCTTATGTTTCTTATGTCCAATTTGAGTGGTCGAAATTTAATATTTCTACGACATTGATGAAGCAAATTTATAAACAAATGCTATACTGAGAACTTAAAAACCTATGAATATTCTAAGAAAGTTGATCAAATTTTTTTAAAAACTTTTCGTAGTCCAGCTCCATCATAAGCTCTATGAAAGCAAGAACCTGTCTGAAATAAAATAAACGAACAATAATTAAGAACGATAGATCCGGAAATGCAACAGAAGTCAATGAACACATTAATATGCACGTAATTATTTATTTACAATTCGAAAGTGATAAGACTTATTTGTACTGTCGAGAACGAGCTTTCTATTAAATATGTTTAAGGACTCCAAATTTCCCAGGTTTATATATTTCATAATATTTTAAAATTCCTGCTGAGTATAGGAACATTGCATTTCTTAGCATGAAAACGTATAGGTGAGTGAGTAGGACGTGCTAATTGTAAACCAGTACGAAAGCTTCTAACGCAGTGCTCAGCTATTCTGGTAAAAAGATTTTTTGATATCATACCAATGTACAATACACTGATGCACACTGCGCCTAGCTGTGGTTATAGACCCGAGAAGCCCTCATCCCAGTGGAAAGCGTATCTTTGTACCGGAAAAATAAAACCATCTTAAAATTGTATACCAGAACTATACGAAGCTTCACCTTTGAAAAATATTTTTTCAATAGTGGTTCTAAATCTCGTGACAGCTTTCCAGGGGGAATGCCAGCCAAAAATGGAAAACTACGATATAGATAACTTCGATCGTTGTTCATTGTCAAGGGTTCATTGTATTGCTCTGCCAGAATTTTTCAACTCGAGAGTTACTAATACTAAACCAAAAATCATTCCTCGGGAAAAAAAACAGCCGGTCATGAACAGCGTCCACCGGGCGCCACAACAGCAACCTTACTCAACGACTCAGTGTAGTACGCTGACGCAAACTGGAACGCTAATTCCCGCCACTGCACAAGAGTGTGATGCTATGCCGAAGCTCCATCACTTTATCTTCCTCTAGTGTCGAAAACATTACAGTATCAGATATGTTTACCGAACTTTATAACCAGCCCTTATATGCACGTACCTTGGCAAATTTCAAACCTTCTTTTCGTCTCTCATTTTTACAAAGAGCATACATGGAAACGACTTAGCTTCGTGTTTACCCGCAGTTTTTGGAACGCTTGCATATCAACGCTTCAACAACTCGTAGTTGTCCTCTTGCGTGCATGAATCACTATTTTCACCACGAGAATCTCCTTAAAGACGGGTTTAACTTCTTTTACATTCTTTCCCAGTTTCGAAAGTGCTTTCGTAAAATGGTCTCCCCTCGTGTTTGTCCAGAGAGATACCGGGAACGCATGCAATCTCGTAGCGACGACACCGCTCCCTTGCTATTATGCCTCTGAGAGCACTTGCGACCACAATCGAGCGTTATGGCGTCAGAGTCCTGATGTTGTCGGCAACACATGAGTATAAAGCTCTCTCGCCTTTCTCTTCATTTCATAGCTCCCGCAGCTATGCGCCGTCTGAAAGTAGGGGAAGAATTTCAGCAGTTCAGTGGGGCCATTACAAGCAGTGGTGACAGCACGTCTCCATTCCCGTTATGAACTTAGAGGAAAAGTTTAAAATTTTTCGTGAGCTTGTTGGTGGCGATGGGCGTCAAGATTCCGGAAAATTGATTTTCAATGAGAAAAAAACAAAATTTGAGGGATTCTTCAAACTTATTGTTTTCTCAAATGGATGAGATAAGAAGAACGGCACAAGTCAAAGTTAAATTGATTAATAAGTAGAAAATGTATGAAAAATCAACCTGAATCAACATAAAATCGTGGTGTGAATGTTGTTGATAGAAAACATTATACTTTCACGCACATTATAATATATGCATACTAGATTTTCTAATCTATGGAATTCCCTCATATTAATTTGATAAACAAGCGCAAGATGACCACATCAATCTTCTGTTTATGTGAAGAACTAAATAAAAAAAATTACCATTTCGTATATCGTGCTAGGACTTACATCCTTAGTCAGTGTTAGGACGCAACTGTCGTTTAGATGTCAAAATAATCGTATAATGTGATTCTCAAAAGTTCTCTCCGAGCTCTCCATGGATTTCTTGCAGTTCGAATACATATTTATTTATAGAATGAGACAACTAAAATAGGTCCTCCCCTGCAAGTCCCACATTCTCTGGAAATATTCTTCAATTCAATCCCCAAATAAATCATGGGATCGGGAAACACACTTATCTTTGCAGAAAGTATCTAATAATTACACTATAATCTTCGTAGGGGCCAATCCATTTATTATGATGGCTTGAGGAAGCCTCCAATGAAATATCTTCACCAAAAATCGATGTTGAATGTTATCGTAGAACGAGGTAGAAAAATAACTTGCCGGAATTTTTTCCCCAAAGATGGCCTCCATCCATGAGTATCTCAACTAAATTTCCGTGAAATTAGCACCACACCAACGTTTTTGATAGACATAAGATTTCTTTGCTGTTCGAACAGAAACTTGTGCGTGTATTGAGGTTACAAAAATTTAAAGTTTTTCGAACGATGGAGGAGAAGATTTGCATCACTTTTCGACTATGCGTTGGCTTTAAGTTGCGGCTACTGCCGAATGAAGTGCAGTATATTAAACGAGCTGCCTCCTATAGTTGCAGTATCAAAATCACAGTAAAGCTAATGAGAAACATGAAAATACAGAGGAGAAACAATTTTTAATTGAAGTTCTGGAGATTTTGGAGAAAGTGGTAAGTGTTGGTAAATAATGAAACTGTATTCAAATTTTTATGATAACTGTATGAACTGAGAACAAAGCATGTGAGTGAATCTTCGCCGGTTTCTTGAATATTTTTAGTGTGAATGATCCCAGAGCAGGTTCAACGAAAGAAATTAAGATGAGCGTTTATCCTATTCGCGATTTTTCATTCCACTCCTAGATGATCAGTGAAAACAGTTAATGTTATTTTCCAGTTCTTATTTCATATATACGATATTATTGGACAGTATATGCAGATAAGCCTTCAGTCTTCCAGCTAATTTTTCATCTAAATCCTGACCAACAAATGTAAATAATTTTGCTAATTTTGCTATCCTTTTCGTTTGATATAGCCTCTGCAGCATCGATTATTATTGTACCCGCATGCTACGCCGTGCGATGCGATTCATAGTAGTTATTCATTAATTCCTGCTTCATTAAGTAATGATCTTCGATGCAGTTCTTAATGAATTCTTGATAAATAACACAATGGTTTTTAAATCAGTTTTACATTAGTGCTTGCTTCTCCATGCAATGATCTTGGTAGCAGTTGTTCATCAGTTCTTGCTTCTCCATGCAATGATCTTTGTCAGGAAGTCTACCTCCAGGCTCAGCAGGCTCAGCTGCCGTCATTAGACACTTCAAACAAATGCAAATTAGAACCTACGATAAATTCGCTCACCGTCGACGCATCCGTAAAGGATTCCTTTATAAGCCACCAAATATTACACGAATATTTGCTTGCATCTCAAATGAGGGTCCTGTGTTTCACTCCCTGTGAAAGCACATGACTTTTAACTGTAAATAGATGGTCTCTGAAATGAGTCACTCTTCAGAAATTTCCAGATTCAAAAGGCGTTAGTTAAAAGTTAAAATATGATTGTTGAAATGAATTCTAGCGAAGTACAAGAGATTTTTGTGTATCGAAAGATATGAGAAAATATAATATTGAGTCGATATGACGCGTACACGAATTTATCATCTACGCCCATGTACTACACGGCAACACGTGTAGTAGGTGTTATAAAATATATGTGGAATTTGCTACTTACCCGTGCCATAGAAAATATCCCAATAATTACACTATGTAACATTATTTATGTTCCTGGCAATCAAGTAATCTTTCTTGATTCCTTTTATTACAAAACAATTGAAATGTCCATTTATGCTATGAAGCTTAACATTCGTGTTACACTTGTATTTTATTTATTACAAAAGTGACGAAAATAATGGTAGAACACCCTACAATTTAACACATGACGTTACGAATAATGATTCAAAGTATATGAGATTTTATTGACTGAAGTAAATATAACTAGAAGTCTGAGTACAAACAAATTTAATTGAGCTTTACTTTTCAAGAAGTAATAACAAAAACACGGAATTTTTGGCAAAATTTTTATGGAAATCTAGATTGCGCGGCCTACGAAAATAACCTAGTCCCCTATTACTGCACCTGCCACACTGAAGTAATAGATCAAATCAAGACGGACACCGATGTTGTGCTGAGTTGTACTGCACTCTCTAGACCTCTAAAATTCAAATTTACAAAAATTTATCAGAATGGGAAGCAGGAGTGCCTCTACAGAAAAAGAAAATGGTAAACAAAACGTTAAGTGGAGAACGATGTTCCTATTCCAAAACTTCTAGGAAGATTAATGGGTTTACATAAGATTTATGTTACTATTTGCAAAATCCAGAACCGTATTGATCCAAGAAATTGACCGGACGTCCACCAAAATTAACCCCAACCAGCCGTCAAAGGCTGCTACGTGAGGCTTCCTCTACGGGGAAAAGCTCCTGAAGCCTTCAAACGTCCTTAGATTTAAACACAACACCCAGGAGAGTGCGACAAATTTTAAGGTCATCAGAAAACTATAGAAGGAGAAAGGCAGCGCCAGCACTGACGAGGGTACACAACGGAAGTCGAGAGGAGTGGGTGCGGGATACAGTGCAGTGGAATAGCGAATATTGGTCAGAAGAAATTTTTTCACTTGAAAAAGGTTTAATTTCAATGGGCCTGATGGTTTTCAGTTCTACTGGCGATATTTAAAAAAGAAAGAACAAGTTTTCCGTAGTGACCTTCGGGAAGAGGATCTCTGATGATCTCGGGAGCATTTTTCATCGATCAGAGAATAACAAAAGGTATTGAAATATATAGAGGTCTGAAAAAAGTCTTCTTCCTTTTTTGACCTATCGTCACCAGAATAACGCGGTATTCTTGCAAGATAACGCTGCAACTCACACTGCAAAAGTGACGACCAATTGACTCAAAGCCACAGTGTTCATTGCTAGTTGAGGTGGACCCCGAAGTCACCTGATCTGAATCTCATCAAGAATTTCTGAGGTAAATTAGCAGGGCAGTTAACGTCAGTGGGAGACGATTCGAAAAAAAACCCGTAGTGGTACACCGTTAAGGAAGGCTGGGAAGCCAAACCCATAAAAATGCTTTCAAATCTTATTAATTCTACGAAGAACTCTGTGTAGATGTGCTACAATCTATATGAAAGACGTGTAAATGCTAAGCAGGTTTGTATATCATAATTTTTAGATGGTGCTATCTTTATTGCCATCAAAATGTATTACAAAATCCAATGTTTTTGTGAATCTGTTTGAAAAGCAAAGCAAATAAAAATTTTGTTTGTACACTGGTTTCTAGTTTAGTTAGCTTCCTTCAGTTAATATTTCAAATCTGAATGATCATTAGTAAAGTCATGATTTAATTTGATGGGTGTTCTATCATCATTTAAACGACTTCAGTATTATATGGCGGAAAGGTAGTTTTAGAAATTCATTGACCCACCATAAAAATTCTAGGATAAAAATAATTTTTTTCTTCATTTTATTTTATTTTAAAGACTAATGTTATTGTGGTTTTAACTCAGAACAAGACAGAAGTGAATATTTCTAATATGATGTTATTTGTAGATCGGGCAATCCTGATGGTTGAGATGGGCATACTAGTATCTTCACTCGTATGTGCTTGGGATGTGGCTAAACAACACAAGAATTAGCGCATGCTTAAGAAAATCTAAAATAAAGTTAAAAAGCTATAAATTCTACCGAATAATGCATTGAAAGCTCGAAAAGAAGCGTTGCTTCATATCTACGAGTATCATCTAAACACCACCTTATTTTCAATGTAGCAGTGACAAAAGAAATTCTTTCACCTACGAGAGTCTGGTCGCATTTTATTTATCAAATTTCAGCCAGAGCGACTAGGTCTCGATAATTATTACACTGGATTCTCTGAGTAAAAGTCGTTTTTTTAGGCCAAGTTGTCACTAACATTTTCATTCTTAACAAAAAAATCTCTTCGGGGATTTTATTATGAAAATAAGTGCTCCTACTCCTACGATATCGCAGAAACTCCATGGATGTGCGAACCTCTCTGGTTGACGACGAAAAGATGTGTCTCGAGCGAATGACTCTTCTGTATTCTCCTTTTCATGGGAGAGAAAAATTCTCCTTTTGTGGGGAACAAATTTCATCTTTTTCAGCCTAATTCTTCCATCTCATCTCTATTATTGAACTTAATTCCTCCACTAAAAGATCAGTGCCGAGTCCCCAAAAACAGGAATTAAAGCTGTTCAGCGAATAACAGTAAAAGATCCTTCCTAAAATTCGATCAATATCGTAAGCATCTAAAAATCATGTTGCCGTCAGATATCTATTTTTAGTGAATCAGAAGAGCTCGAGAGAGACTTTAACTCGTAAAGGTATATTTTGGGAGCTGTTAATGTTCTGTGACAATGGGAAGTAATCAAATTAGATTGTCTGTCTCTCAATTACAAGAAGCAAATGCACGTAAGCTTCAGCTGAGCAGCAGCGAACATCTTTGATTAGATGGCCAAAAGCACCAAGCGAAATCCTTAAGGTTGCTTTTCTCTCTCTGGGAATAGCGAGAGTGAAGGAGGGGACGGGCAGCCGGTGTGCATCATTTCATTAAGCGGGAGGCTTTTTCGAGGATTGAGTCCTGAGCACCTCCTATGAGAAGTCGGCCTCACTAATTGCCGATTAGCTTGGCTTGGATTTATTACGGTCACCTGTAACGACTCTTCATCAAGACAGAGCGAACGCTGACTAAAACTCAAAGCAGATTAGGTAACGCTTCTGCTTTCCTCCGATGTTTTTTCATCGACTTGTAGGCTTTCGTGAGCAATACGAGCCCGTGTATGTGCAGTTGGAGGCTGTGCACACGCGAATACTCGTGTTGATGTTAACGTGATATCCTGAATTTAATAAGGTTTATACTAAATTAAGCTCTACGTTCATATCACTAAGCTACTCAATAAGAAGATAAGTCAAAATAGGCGCCAAAGCTGTGTTTGCCTTCATGAACTTATGTTTGTGGAGAGATGCAGAGAGCAGATTAAGTTACATACGTTATCAGTCGTGGTTAAGAGAGCTTTTAGGGCCACTTCATTTTCTTCTAATGTTAGTTGGGACCCAGAGTGCATGATTCTCAACGGTTCGTTTATTTTATAAATACTACGAGTAATGAAGCATTCCAATAAAGCAAAATATCAATCGTGTTCATCATAGTGATGGAAATGATACGAACGATACTTCCGCCAACAACTTTGTTAATTAGTGTTGTTATAACAATTTTTTTTTTCCTAAACTTTTGAATTTTCATGACTACGTACTTGATGTGCACCTACACTGTATACCTGACATCAAATCTAACCCGAAACGCTTCAAATTTTTATTTAAATAATCCAAGGTGTCGGATGTAAGTATTTATGGGTTTTAACCTGTTAATGGGAATTGACATCATATGATGTCTGCGTTGTTGTTGCATTCACACTGTCGCTGTCGATTAAACATACCGTGTGAATCCACCACCGGCCACCTGGGCAGTGACCGTCAACAGGTTTAAATTACTGCCCAAATGCATCCCAATCTTTGTTAGAACGCATCATTATATGGCCGGTGAACTTGAACGTCGTTTGTGGGATGCATCATTGAGGGGTCGGTGGACTTGAACGTCGTTTATAGAATGCATCATTGTGGGGTCGGTGGACTTGAACGTCGTTTGTGGGATGCATCATCGCAGGACTTGTCGGTGGACTTGAACGTCTTTGATCAAATGTATAAATTTCTTTCCATATTTTACGGTTTATTTTTTGATATATTCATTGTGATTGCTGTCATAATTGACTCTCTCATTAAGCACAGTTAGCTCTTTAAATACACTAGATTATAAATATAGCTCTCTAGTCACTTTGAGAGGAGCGAAATATACGTAAAACATACCTTGATCCCTTATGATTATATCAAGATCATAGCGAATTTTTTCTGTTCCTATTCAATTTGACGAAGCTAATTTCTATGTTAAAACTTACCACGCGGGACAAGCTAATTAAGTTTCAATTGAACAAAATTTCAATTGGTTAGAAGCACAAAAGTAACGTGCATTTCACGAGCATTCTCAAAATAGTCAGGTAACAAATATTATTATGTTATTAGTGATAGGAGTGTCCGTAGTTACACTGCATGCAAGCTTCGAAGTTTCATAAGCTTCCTGTCTCACTTTAATTCTGTCATCTTTCTGGAACAAGGTGAACGTCGATTCATCTGATAGTAGCCCGTGTTTCATTGTTCTACAATCATCTTTGAGGTCTTTTGCAACTGGGAGCAGCTTTGTTCGATTAGCTTTACTGACCAATAGTTTCCCGGTGGCTGCGCAACTCCTTAAGCCGATGTCCTTCAGTTCTTCGCGCAAGATGTGAGCAGAAATCTTATTTTTTTGAATATGCAAGTCAACTGCTGAACGCTTTTCCGTCAGTTTGCTATCACCAATGACGTCAGAGAACGCCTGTCGCGAGTGCTCAGTTTATTAACTCTGTCACTATTACCACTGAATGACTGCCCTTCATCATTTTTTTCCACTGAGCAATTGTTAGTTGCAGGGACTTGAGTCCTGCGACCATCATTTGAGACTATTTTCTTTTTGATTTTCCAGCCCAGTGCATACCTACAACCTGTCCTTTGTCAAAGACAGAGGTTTGTTTTGTACGGTATTATTCACACCTAATGCCACACGGGGAACAGGTGCACTTCTGACTGCCAGTAACAATGAACACTACTAATATATGTAATCGTAGTCTTTTTCTTCAAATTTATTCTGAAGAAACCTGTTAAAATTACTGAAATCATATATACATTTTACCAGGGTGATACGAACTTTTTGGCCAGGTAGTATATGTTGTATATTATACAGGGAGTACCAAAAAACTTTTCTACAATTTAAAGATTCGCCAAATGTGCATTTGATATTACAAAATTTATTTTTATTTTCGATAGCGAACAATGTAAACGCATTATCTATTGCAAGTAAAATGGTTAAGTTTAACTTGTAAATAGCTTTTAAATTATCAATAAATGCATTACGATACTTTATGTGAAATAACTCTTTATTTCGTACCTCATCATCCCCTGCTGCCACATCACTCACTCCTGCCACATCACCCACTGCTGCCACATCACTCACTCCTGCCACAACACCCACTGCTGCCACATTACCCACTGTTGCCACATCACCCACGGCTGCCACATCACTCGCTGATGCCACGTCGTTCGATGCTGCCTCATCACCCGTTGCTACCGCATCGCTCTCTGTGCCACATCACATACTGTGCCACATCACCCGCTGGTCACACACCATCTTTCATTTACCACGACAAGCGGAGTTCTGAGGACATTTCCCGTCCTAAGGTCATAGCCATCCAACATTGTCTGCGCTCTGTTTAATAAAACTTAGGAATGAAATTACTGAAATTTGGCCGAAGAATATAACGTGATATTTTAACGCAGGACTGAGCGTTTTAGGCATTTTTCTGATTTAGATGTAGATCGAAACATATTTCTCTGGATTCCAGAGGAATACGTGCTTGATTTCATTGATTTAAAAGTTCAATATTTGTGTTTTGGTTATAAAATATAGAAGTTTGTGAATTATGCTTAGTTTCTAAACTGAGGGTATTTTTTATGAACTTTTAAGTCCTATTTTCCTTTTCTAATTATTCTAAATTTTACAGTTGTCCCGTCCAACGAGATGCCCCTTTTCAAATTGCCAGATTGGCCGACCCTAGCAGGAGTGGGGCCCTAATCTGACCTCTCTAGTGACGTCAGACAGCACTTGCTATACGATGATAGGCGTCACATCTCTACTTTTCCCGAGAGTCAAATTGAACTTAGAATTGAAGCTTAACTGTGAAAGTAGTTCCTGGTCCCAAGGAAAGTAAAATTTCAGTCAAACTCTGTATACGACTACCCAAATATGATAATTTCTTAAGCTGAAACCGAGGACTAGTAGTTTATCTGTGAGAGAATAACAGTTTTTGATAAAAAAATATGAAAACTATTCAGAAACGGAAAAAAGTTCGGTTGTATCCAACCGTCGAGTGTGAAAAGTTTCAATAGGGGAAGAGCCACAACTGTAAATTCCACCAAGAGAAATTATGCGGTCCACCAACGGAAATGTGTCCGAGGACGCGCAGTCTTGTAGTCATATTCAGACAAAGCGGTTCCGTGTTTGTCACACTCTCGTATAATCCTAGCGAGCATCTTTCTTCTTGTAGACGAGATGCAAGACTCTCCAGAACTAACGACCAGTCGTCGGCAAAGTTCAAGGTCCCTCTAGTGGCATTACTTGGTTTTTAGTGGCAACATGAGGGCAGATGACGTCCATCTCTCGCACTAAGATTCTCGTAGCATTCTTGCCCAGGAGTTCCTCCCTGCTTTCGCCAGCCGCATACAAAGTAACCGCTAATACCATAAATCAAGTCTCGCCATCTGGAAAAAAAGCTAAGCGACTCCCGGGGGGCTGTTTTCCCTCACAGTTTCCCACAACTGAGCCAAATTATGGCGAGCTGAGGCGAAAACTCAATTGTGCCAGAACTCAGCTCCTGAATTTCGGTCGATCTTTTTTACTGCTCACCTTGGACTAAGATCGCTTTTAACAGATCGTAATTCTCATGACTTCTCACTTAGGGGTTGCCGCTGACCGAGATTTTCACGTTATAAACCGGTTCTTTCTCGGCTTTTGTAAAAGTTACGGTGATTCGTTCGTCATCATCTCATCTTTGCCAAATCGATGCTGTTCATGAGCAGTAATTCCTGCTGGATTGCATTTCTGAGCCTCACCATGTGATTCTAAAATTTTATTCTTCGCAAGTAAAAGAGAAAATTTGATCGCAATGTAAAAAATACTGCGTTCATACAAATCCTTTTAAATGCCATCTCATAATCAGTATTTAACAGCTGAAGAACATATACTGCTACTGATTAATCCCACATAAAACCACCGTCTTTGAGTACAATCCACGTTGATTTCAAACCTTCATTGTCAACTTTAAGATTGCGTTGGCAGTCTTGGGCAAAGATTTGTGCCTGGAAAACACTTTCCAGCGTCAACGTCACGAATAGAACACTGGAGCTGGCTACTTCATCAATCTTATTGATGTTACGGCACAATGGCCGTGCTGGCGTATTTTAGTCGCCCATTGTTGCATCCATTACTGCTTTGGATGATCGAATGCAGAGATTTATGAAGGAAAAGAAGTTGCTGTGACTCTTGCAAGAGTTATTACCCGTCTTGAGTAATTGGCTGAGCTGCGAGCCAGGCCTCGAAAAACTGTGCAGACTTTGAAGAATTGCGTACGGAAACACCTCGTGTGATCAACAACACAACATCGCTGGAGAAAGAGTGAAGAAGAGAGTTGTAGTTGCAGCATACCTTAATTTTTTTATAAAGCCCCCACCTGCAACCAAATCGTTAAAAACGCAATTTTTATTGCTTTAAAAAATTAAAAACCAAATAAAACGATTAATAAAAGAAAAAACGATTTCTTCTTTTCTTTCACTACTCGCGGTTACAAACTCCCATTCAAATCTACCGTGTTTTAAGAGTTTTGCCCTATGCAGTAACCGATCTGACTGCGCTCAGAATATGATTTATGACAGCACTGTTCTCTGAATTCGCAATATAATTATGTTGAAAGCTAAACTTGCGTGCTAACTTAGCTGCGAGCATTCTAAAGTCTGAGGTATGTAACGTACATTTTACCAACGCAAAGAGCGTAACCTGCATGGCCGCACCACGCTGCTGCCCGCACAAGAATCGAGTCGAGTAATTTCGAGAGCTCTTGTTTTTCTTCTTTGCAGTCGATAAAGACCAATCGTTCGGGAAATCAAAGATCGTTTGAAGTCATACGTCACTTTTTTATGGCTTATCTGCTCGCGATATCCGAGTTTTGTTCAATAGAGTTGACCAGTGTTTGCGTCTGTTTTTCTGTTCCCCTAAAACATTTTCAATCTAAGTTTGTCTTTTCTAACTCCACTTTAAAGGACCGTTGCTAAAACTTTCTACATTGAAACGAGAAGTTAGAACATTAGGTGACCCCTTTCGTTCGGTATTATTGGCTGAATAAAGAATATCGCCCAAGCCAACAAAACCAATACGAAAATTCGCGATTCACGTGCGGAATAATCGAAGGGAAGCGCGCATAATTGCTCCCACCGAAAAGCTTTAGGTCATTACCCGCTCCCTATTTATTGTATTGCGACGCAGTCAGCTTCAGCAATTACTTGGGTGCAATTCGGATGCATCTCGTGAATGCGCTGGTGAAAGATGTGCCCTAAATTGGCATCATTAGAGATGTTTTAGCGATCAGATTTAGGCACACAGTGCACAATAGCAACGCAACCGTCCCTCGTGTGCGCGTTTTAATTTCAGTAATAGGAATAATATACTTATAGCAGCCGTAATAAAATTCATAATGGTGGTACAATAAGAGAAAAATCAATGAGCGTGAAAATGCATTTTTAATGACTTGAACATGAATTTCTGCCGAACTAGTTTTTTCTAAGACGATTCTTACAAGTCAACTTAGGTTATTCAACTAGTGCATCACATGTGTAAGATAATTATTTTCAAATTTTTAATCTGCAACGGAAGAAGAACGGGTGTGAACATTCTTGAACAGAAATTCTGGAGAAAAATTTTAACATAGCGAGTAGTACGTTGATAATAATAGCATCATTCTCTTCTGCTATTATTTCCTTCTTAATCAGTGACACAGAATTATGTATGAAAGAAGTTCAGAAGAGTAGTTACTGAATTTTGCATTCATTCCCATTCCAAAATAAAAGAATATTTTAATTAATACATAAACATATACATGAAAAGTAGTTAAATACACATAAATAGGGAACACATCTACCACTGTACTATTTTCAGAAAGCACTGGTTAGGTCTGCAAGAATGACTCTGGTTTCCAAGCATGACATGGAAGGAAGAGCGTCTCACGCCCCACTTGCTCATGCAGAAGCCACTGGAATAGGTCGGGTTTTCAAGCACTGGCGCATACGCAACTGCTGCTCACTATAATGGAGTTCACTTATCATGTTAACAAGAGACCGCGGTCTCTGGCAGCCATTAATGCGTGTGTTCATCGGTCCACCGGGACGACCAGGCTCAGACTCGAGGTCTCCAGGTGTACTGCGAGGACGTGGAACTGGATGGAGAAGATGAGGGACATTCGGTGAGACAGAGAGAAGATGTGGGATTGCGGAGTGAGAATGTGGTGGACAAGGAAGTAGAAAACCTGGAGAGTAAAGGAAATACGTGCAATAAATACGTGACCAAAGAAGGAAACAAGGTAGTCCGAAGAAAATGGAATGCCGAAGTTGAGAAAAATGGAAAGGAAGAAAAAAAAATTAGGTGAAGAATATGTAGTAAACGAACTGAAGAATGAGCCAAAAAGAAGTTAGAGCATGCATGTTATGAAATAGGAGCACAGGAAAATTTTCAAGAAATCTTTCGGCAAATCTTTAAAAGCGGAGAAGCCAAATGAGGGATAACAGTCTTATGACCTGGCACTAGAATGCCCAGACAAGAAGAAAAAAACACTTTTTAATTACTTTAGAAGCTCTTGGTACGGAGAGGTGATCAAAATGTAAAGGCTAAACAGAATTGAATCTTCAAATTTCATAAGAGACACCGAAGTTTAAATGAAGAGAACCCAGAAAAAATTACGTGAAAAGGAGGACTGTCTGAAAACATGGTAATGCAAATTAAGCATATAAGAATGGTAGTATACATTCAGGATTCCAGTTCGATATTGAAAGTTTACGCTGCCGAATGTACGGCAGTGTAAGTTTAGGATATCATGAAGCGCGAGTGTAATAGAAAGCGAACCTGCGGCATAAACATACTGACAATGACTGTGGTAAACGATGCAATAATTAGGTAAAGCACAAACGTTATAAGAATACGTCAAAATACCACAGAAGTACGAATCGAAATGACCGTGAGGGTGTAATCGAGCTATATGTAGTTCAATTGTTGCTTAAAGTGAGACTTTCACCCGAATTAGTAAAGAATATTAGCCGGAGAGGAATAGATTGATGAGTCTGCATGGCTGTCTATAATTAACGTATTAAATTTCAGTTGTTACATCCTCTGCAGGAAAAATGATCTTGTTTAACCAGTTATATTACTGATCAACAATACACAATGACAATTTTAAGCGGCAGCATGGTAGAACATTGTATAACGTGAAGTAATACTATTCAAATGGTGCCAAACCAAAATACCATGTCAAATGTACTCTTACTTTGATAAGAGCGACTGAGGACATCAGTAGGTATGATTTGGTCGGTAGCGAAATGGTTTATGATTTTACTCCTAAGACTTATAAGTATATTTTTCACTAAGCAGGTTGAGAAGATAGCGTTTTGAAATTTTGTGCGTAAAGAACATGTCTTTAAACTTACACTGTATATAATGGATACTTCTATGCCGTGGATAATAATAGACATTCTTTACTTGTGTTCGGCTTCGTGTTCAAGCCGGTGTCCTACGTTCTTTTACGGTAGCGATACAGCCGAGTGGTCAGGTCGCACTGAGATCTAATGATACTCTGAGTGGAGAATGAAACTCTTTTATATAATTACGCATCATAAATTGATTTATAGCGTAAATGGGAGCCGGGCGGAAAGTACAGTAAAACATAAAAACTTGATAAAAGGGACGGTGAAAATGCTACCTAATGAGTAACAGCCTAGTCGTTCAAATGAGAGAGAGCGAACAAGCTGGGAGATTAGACGCAATTAATCCGACTAGTATTGAACTGATTTA
>VOMN01063522.1:0-22655 GCA_014899125.1 Orchestia grillus
TGTAACACTTGTGGTAATAAATTGTTTCAAATTGTTCCAAATACGTATATGTTACGAGCAGATAGTGAAATCAGGCACTTCGCAGAACGCCTAAAAGTTTCAGCCTTTTCGTGAAATGACTAATTCACTCAGATGTTTATAAAATTACTAAAATTTCGGGCACCAAATGAAATGACGAATTCACTTCAGCGTTAGGTTAGGTTACGTTAGGTTAAGTTACGCTAATCGACTGGGGTAATATATACCTCAAAATTAAGAAGAAACGTTGAATCAAAAATTATCTGTACTTTGCTTTTGAAAAACAGGGAGAAAACTAGTGAATGATAAGGGGGGATTTCTTATCCTGAAAAATTAGGCTTGTGTACAATATGATAGAGCGCCGCTGGAACTGCCAGACCTCATAGTTCCGGGTATACATTTTTGATATTTTTCTTGAGTTAGAGGATGGCTATTGACATAGAGCTGAAAAATTACACCAAAGGAAATTCAAAAGAATAATTATAGAGAAAGAAACGCACTATGTTTGAAGGTTATCGCTAATTCCAAGCGGATATTCAGGGTTCTTCGGCAGAACAGTGTTTATACACTAACCGTCACTGTAAATGATTGAGCTAAAATACTTATGAGTGTTCTGGTGGAATTGTAGTGTGCTACAATTGAAAAAAATTCAAACAGTGGAGTTCGATGTCTTAGAAGAACATGAGTCTGAGAGTATACGAGTGCTCAGACATCGTCCTTCAATTTTGCAACTCATTATTAAGTATTTCATGGAGTATCCATGAAGTACTAGGTATTCAAGGCCTCAGAGTCAAGAGTAGACTCTGTGAAGCAAACCTATAAAAACCCTCCCTCCCCCTGCGTCACCGAAGTGCATGTGGGGCGGGGCGTCTGCCTGGCGCCAGTGGGGGTAGTCAAGCGGCGCAACTGCGACTCCAATTACTCAAAATTTGTCGCGTTTCAGGACTTTGCGCTAGCTTTTTTTAGAAGAATCCCTCAAAATTTACCAAGCAAGAAATCATAATCTCAACTGCGTGAAAACAATTCGGGAGCATGCGCATTAATGCCAATGGGCCAAATGCTACGTTAGGTGGATGTGAACAGACAAAGCAAGTCTGACTGGTGGTGTGGGAATGGGGATACAGCGCAGGGTTGCGAGGCAGCGACCAGCGGCAGCTGGCAGCTAACGCTTTGCGTTTGCGTTGCCACTTGCCAGTAACAGTTCAGACTCCGCAGTGGGACGAGTGTTAAACAGCACTATTTTCAGTGAAATTGCCGCAAAAGAGTTTAAATACTTTACCATATGAAGAGTTTCAAATATTGATGATTTTCATTTTATATCTTATAAAGTTGTAGCTGTGACTAACAACAAGTATTTCCTCTAATAAACTAAGTGTTAAATTGTCAAATATGAATGCAGGAGGTCTTTAGGAACTCAATAGGCCTAACTGAACGACTTAAATTTATGATTACTGTTTTCATTGCAGGCCTTAAGTGAGAGTATATTTAACATCTGTTTTTTTTGTGACATGGCCAATTTTATCAGTGGAAAGGCTATCAAAAAACTATTATCAAAAGGTGAACAACAAAGCCGCATTGAACCCGGTGAGGTCTAACTTTAAGAAACACATTTTTCGTATCAATATGCAACCGCAAATTTGTGTAAATTTTTTTATATATTTCATACACATATAGTTTCATGTTCTTCCCTAGCAGTGTAGAGTCCGTTATTGTCAGTTTATTTTTAGCAAGCTCAAGAGCTGCTGTGACCGATTAGGTAGGTCCTCCCGATATCAGGGGGAGATTAAAATGTTGTGCGATCATTATAGATCCAACGTTAGCGAACGGTAATACTTCTACTGAAGTTTAGGGGGTCAAAATGTTCTGAAAAATCAGTTTTCTTGATAACTTTGCATAGATTAGGCAATATGGCCAAGAAAACCGGATGCCTATCTAGGAGATTGTGCGACACGCTTGTGGTCATTCACTCCCGAAACCTGCCAGTAGGGGTCAGTGGGTCTGAACGCTTCGTAACTACGGTGATCAGGATGTGTTAGTTGGAATATTACCGGACTATTGACGCGCGCACCCAAATGCAAGGGTGCGCCAAGTACATGCTAGTCAATATTTGCGCTGTCTCAATGCGTAGGGTAGGGTTTTGAGTTCTTGAGCTACATCTTTGTGTATGAAATAATAGGCTAAACATTTATGACAAGTTCTGCTTCATAATAATTTCAGTTGAATAAATTTATATTCGTTAGTATCAGAAGTCTTTTCTCTGTGTTTCACCCACCAATCCTTGACAAATACTTTTGTTACTAAATACGTAGATTGTATCTCTACTTTGTGAATATATGCACAAGAAATACTTGAACTTTCGCAACGAGAGAGTTTGTGTGACAGTCTTAGGTGTCTCATTTACGTGCTCATTACGTGGTCAGGATAAAAGGCTTAACGTTAGTGATAACGCGCCAGACGGTCAACACAAAGACGCTCGCCGTTGCGACTGTAGAGTACATGCTTAGCTGACGTCCTTGGAAATTGACTGTTGTGTTGTGAAGATGTCATTGGGCCAATGTAGTGGATTGCGAGAACGGATTTGCTACTACGAGGATGAATTATTGATAGGAATCTTGATATAAGGCCTTATGAGCACGGGTCGGCTGTTACTAGGGATAATTATTGAAAAAAATCCTAACGCATAGCGTTCTGAACGCAAGTCTGCTTCTTCGAGGAAGAATGCGTTGTGCGAGAACCTTTATTAATTCCACCACGTTTTACCGTTGGGTTTTCAATGCCTTATAACTACTGGCGTGGTGGGGGATGTGAGGAATGTGTGGTTTAAACTTTTTTTTCAAAGGGAAGTACTCCCTGGTTACGTGAAAATGCCTCGACTGACCCGAGATTCGAACTCAGGTCCTCTCGGTTACGAGGCCATCACGCTACGAGTGCACCATGAAGCCCTTTTGACATTAGATTTACTTTAAAAAGAGGATTTACTTTAAAAGGCTCGACTTGTCAGATACTGGTTGAGTAAAAGCTGTACTCGTATTTCACTAGTGAGGGGAAACTGAAAAATCGGAGCGTGAGATTTTTATAATTCGCAATGTAGAACTTAAGAGTAATAGCTGTAATAAGCTTCGTTAATTGGTATATTGAGTGAGCTCTTCAAACTTCTGATTATTAAATTCCTCGACATAATGTCATACAACTGCAGTTCTGCAAGAGGAGTGTATTCTGCACTGTTATGGCGTTTCAAGAAAATATTTTAGTCTATTTTTTGTCTGCGTTCCAGTTACGTTCATTTCACTCAGCCGTGCATCAGCGCGACGTCAGCACTAAACTTTTTTGGTAGTATCGGTCGTTTCAATTACCAAAAGAAAATGAATAAAATTATAGGCTTCAAGTATTTTTCCGCGCCGTCTCATTGTTTTATACATAGTGGCTAAATAAGAAATTGTACTATTTTCATGTAGCAATTTATATATGCGTTATTGATATATGTGTATGTAATGGATAGAAAATTTAATTTTAAATTTCTTCTGAGACTTATAAATATAAAGTTATCGAGCTTTCGATCAACGTCACGTTGGTGTTCATTGAAGGCAAGCGAAATAAGCGAAAGCGAATTACACCCCAGGACCTACGACCTCAAGCCTCGTATCATGTATACAAACGCGCAAATTAATTTAGATTTTTATCATTATTGGGAAATATTGGGGCGGAATGGGAAATACGCGTGCAAGTAGTGCAATTTACAATACAGGTAAGTCTCAAGGAGGTTCAAAAAAAAAAAAAATCTTATGTCGCCTATGCATGAACATCTATTATCCCAAAATGGCTATTAATGATTGAGTAAGTTTCTGAAAAAATAATTTAGAAAGAGGATTGATAGAGCGAACCATTTACCATTACTATCCGTTCGGTAGCAATGCCGTTAGAAAGTGTCATTGGAAGACAAGAAGTTTTACAGTCAACTACTGAAGCTAAACATAATCAATTTTTCTGTAGTTTTATTTGTACTCGCACAAGTTCGAGATTTTGTGCTCAGCCCAGGTATTCAATGTTTCCTGAGTCAGAGCAATGTTGTGTACTCCAACTCACTGCTTTGAGGTGAATAATTCACGTCTGCGTCTTCCTGGATCACTGAGGAAGATATGGCAATGGCGTGCAGATGAAGCCTGGCCTACTAATTGTTCATCATTTTCGGCCTTCGAAACTCGGATTAGGCTATTGTGTCATCAACACAGCCATGGTATCTGATTTCGATATTAGCAGCCAGATCAGTTCTTCCTACGCCCCCAAGGGAATAAACTTTTGCTTAGAATGTTCAACGTTCGTGAACACGTGGAGGTGACTGGTGAAAGTGCCTGTTTTGAATTTCGTCGTGTACCTTGAAGAAATACTTCTCCTCAGCGGCTTTTGTAGCTACTAAAATAGGAATGCGTGTTGAAGTCTGCTATGAG
Organism: Orchestia grillus; assembly: GCA_014899125.1. Taxonomy (NCBI): domain Eukaryota; kingdom Metazoa; phylum Arthropoda; class Malacostraca; order Amphipoda; family Talitridae; genus Orchestia; species Orchestia grillus. Next base: position 4,464 of record VOMN01063522.1, read on the forward strand.
TCTTGCTTTAAGGATTCATCTTCCTGCTTTCTCTCATGAAGAAGGCTGGTTTATCATACGCCACCCTGTTGTGTGATTGTATTTTTTTTGCCACTACTTTCTATCTTTAATTCTTTTGCTAGGTGACTATGCTGCATTTTTAACGGACGTATCAGACCGTGCAAACCTAAATGGTAGACTTTCACTCTAAGGAATGACCGTTCAATCTTCCATTCGAGTGGGATCATTGCAATAGAACTGAAACAGGGACCTAGCGGGCCTTGAAAATCGCACAACATATCGTTTTGAATTTAAACGATCTAGGAATCATTCTTGAATTTGAAATATACAGTTTTTCTATGTTTTACAATAAATGAGGAATTGTTTTCTAGATAGATGGGATTGTTGTTGTAAGTAAGATATAATACTTGAGTGAAGGAATGAAATTTCATCAATTTCTTGAACAAGAATTCTATTTTTTGCTCAAAATAATTTTGCAATTTTAGTTTTGGATATTTATAGTTTACTCGTATGACGTGCATGAGAGTGTACGCAAGTTTAACCTCCTCCCGGTAAAGGCAAACTCACATTTGCACTTCGATTAAAGAAAAAACACCTTGAAACGAGTCAACTCGTCCTTTCTTTGCCGCTCTAGATCTAAACCTACCATTTTCGAGTGTAATCATGCATCTGCAGGAACAAAAAGTTGTCGCAAAGTTACACGTTTTTGTTTGAAAACCTGTTGCGGGAAGGGCTAACAAGCCTGCCCAGTGTGGCGACAATGTTCCTGGGTCACACTTCGTGCGCAAGGACGGATGTAAGGATTCGTACACACCATCTGTGGAGTTCAATGTTCAACTTTCTGTTCTCATCTTGCATTGTTTTGTAATTTACGATCTTATCATGTACGTGAACGTATTCGTTTGATCTGAATTATAATTCGAATATTGACGATTAACAGCATATCATGTTGAGCGACCGGCCAACTCATTAAAAATGAATTTAATGTTACAACACGATTGCTATACTTTGTTTTAACATTATTCTCCTACTCTTTTAAAAACTGCATTGAAACTTGCGTTGCGTTTCTTTCAAAATAGACTATTTTCCTACTTTTTTCGTGTGGGACGAGGCAGCTGGCAGAAACATCTGTGAGGAGCCATGTCGTGTGGTGAGAGCTGCCCCCGCATGCCAGCCGCGCCTGCTTATCTCCTGATGGAGTCCACAAGTGTGCCCTACACGGAGACAATGCAAGAGCGTTAGCATTGAATACAGAGGCTACTCTTATGTATACGGGAGATTTTGTGGTTCTAAAAAGAAAGTTATTGGATAAAGGTAAAATTTATGGGCCATATATACATTCGCGGCGAGCCAACCATTGCTTCTCTCGACCAATGACTCGCGACTATGACTACATGTTCGCCTAAATTCGTCTTTACCTGTGTAGGTTTTTTTCTTCAACGCACATAGATAGTTGAGAGCTACCTGAACTACTCGTATGCATAAGTGATAAAGGTTGACAGTTTCTCAATCGATAGTGATTCGATTAAACGTATTTTAATTTCTATTCATTGTAAGGATTATTTGCGAGGCGGTTGGTGGTATGTGCGTGGAATTGTTTGAGACAAAATCAAATTATTATACTTCTCAGTTATGTATATAGATACTTCTGATTCGTTACTTATGTTTATAAATGCTTCTAATTCATTTTTTAGCTTCTTAATTCTACAGACCACAGAACAGTTAAGTTTAGGCGACATCTATAGCGTATAAACGCTCGGCGCTACTAAGCGACGCGTGATAGAGGTGTTAGAGTTCACTTGTTTGACCTTGCGTCCACCTGTTTGGGTAGTGACCGAGTGACACGGTCATTANGTGACACGGTCATTAGTGGCAGGTGTTGCGTCCACCTGTTGTGGGTAGTGACCGAGTGACACGATCTGGAATGGCAGTGGCAGGTGTTCCGTAACTGAGGCACAGGAGCCTCAAAGAATCGCCCGTACAGAGTTCACGTTTGGATCGGATGTCAATTTGAATTGAATTTCGAATGAAATATAATGAAATTACGGGTAGAATTGGGACATACCCAAGGAAAGCAAATGTTTAAAAAGGGAACAATGTGAGTGCATATGTATCATGTTTTGCAATTTACATACATATATGCGTAGCTGCTAAGCATTTGAAGTCAAATAACGATTAGCTGCTGCACAATTTTCTATTGCATTCGAATATAACTTCAACTTCGAGTCCTCGCTGATTGGCGTGCTGATGGAAAATCGTTTTGTGCTTATTGCGTAATGAAAATTATGCTGCGAGAGTTATTTTTTGTACACGTTGTATGTGAATACCTGTTGATTTAAAACTTTGGATTTTCTGTACACGTTGTATGTGAATACCTGCTAATTTAAAACTTTGGATTTTCCGTACAAATTGTATATGAATACCTGCGAATTTAAAACTTTGGATATGAATTAAATTGCATGACTAAGTTTACCTATAGATATAGTGTTATCTCACTGATAAAAATTTGCTTTGTGCCATGGTTGATTTTCTTTAAATCTTGATTTTTGATTTCTGTATGTAGAACTTGATATTAAGCTCGTTTCTCTGCACCGGATAAGAAAGAAAATTTGTTTATTCCGAATGTAGTAGTTGTTGTAGGAATTATAGTAGTTGTGTAAGGAGCCCGATAGTCTAGAAATAACTTAAGCTATGTATCATCAGATTGAAATTATTTGTGTAAGTATATCAAACCTAGCATAAAATAGACACCATGTACTCAGTCAAGTTTACTACAGCGTTAGAAATTAACAGATATTACCTTACAAAAGAATTCGGGTAGAAAGTTTCCACAATCTGTGTGAGTGTAACGGAAGACTTCTCTTTCAGGGTCATACAAATTTGCGTCAGCTGAAGACGAGCGACTAGCGCACCGACTGGAAGGGTTCCTGTGGTCTTTGCTGCACCAGAAAGCGTCCATCGCTGCCTTTGAAACCGAGCAGCATGGGTCCGCCACGCCGTCGCCGCGCACCACGCCTCCCGCCGCGCGAACACCAGCAGCACGGACAGCTTCAGCCCCAATATCGACTTCAGGCCAACGTAGAGTGTCATCAGCCCCGTCGGTCTCGTCGTCAGCGCCGTGTACTTCGTCCTTAGAGGACACCAACGCAGGCCGGGCTCTACATTTCTCCGATGCTTGCAAACGGTTCATCAATAACATCAAGGTGGGGACTTGAAGTCCAGTCGAACTCAGGGTTTTCGTGAGTTTGCCAGTCTCTTCTCATGAGGTGCTATCGCTAAAAATCTTATAACACGCTGTTAACTTTTATTTATCTGATATCTAAGAAATGTATGCATATGTATTTTGTAAGCAGTTGTAGTGACTGTACGCTAGCGGTACCTAAATGTATGCGAGACCTCCGTGTAAGTTATATTCTATTCTATGATTTATTTGGTTTTCAAGGTACTTAAAAACAGGTACTTAACCCGGTCACTACTGATGGTACTTTCACGACCAAGTTGCTCAGTGCTTCCACTTCATCGAAAAAGGAAACAGTTTAGAGTTTTTCAGCTACTGGAGAAAGATGCTCGGTTAAATTGAAAAATCCAAGGTAATCAGTAGTATTCACGAAACTGTATTTCAGACTGTGAAAACCAACCAACACAACTTTGTCATTACTCCTCAATTTCAGTTTATGCCAAATGACATATATCTCGTCCTTTTTTGCATATTAACGCGAATGCAACTGACCACAGGGTCTTTTTTTCCATAGTTTCATTCGTTTACTGAATAATCAAGGCTGCCATTTTATTCATCAAATATTATATAAACGTATGTTATTCTGGTATCGGAATTTATTTCTTCGTGCTACAAACCTCTCTAAAAGCATTCAATTTTGGTCCTGAAAATGAACAAGCATTTGCATAAGCATGAAATTACACACCTTAGGGCCATCGTAATTATATTTCAGGGAATTAATATATTTTTCCGTGAATTCCTTTCCTTGTAGTGACCAAATTTTCGATGTGAAAAGCTTAAACCGCAAAAAGTTCCTATTATCCGAAAAATTTCTTTTTCTTATGCGGAAACCCTATAGTCTCTTAACCATTGTTGCACTCCGGGCAAAAGAATGGAATAAAACGGGGGAAAGCAAGAAAACGACATCCATGCTATAAGAGTTGCTCTCTTGGCCTTAACCATCGAGTGTGCTGAGCTGTCTGTTGTGGCGGTGTTATTGGTGAGCCGCCAACTGCTTGAAGGGCAGTGCTATGAAGGTGACGCTTCTCTACTGCTATTTCAAGATATGTGAATTTTGCGAGTCTGGCTGGGCTGCATGTCCTTACCTTTCAACGTCAATGCCTACTTTCGAGGTCGGCATTTCTACCTAGGCACTACTCAAGGTTAGGTGATGTGTTTGTTTGTACGTGTGGATGAATGATGAAGGGAAGGTAGTACCTTTCGAACATAAGTCTATTTATTTTTTAAAGGGGGAGGAATGTATTTCGGACCAAGATATTTCATGAATTAACAGTGCCGTTATTTAGTCTCTAATCTGTGAATGTGTTCTATTCTTAGAACATTCATCTTATATTCTCAGTTTCTCTGTGTTTACATGTTCAGGTAATGTGGCATGTGATATTTTGTATTCGTATGCGCTGCAACATTTTCACGTCCTTTGTAACTTACTCCTTGCACAACTTCTGGCGAGCTTATGAATTCTATTTTATGCCTGCTGATCGTAATGTGGGCGCCCCGAACAACAAATGGCTTGAAGTCGAGCCAGCTTTTGTTCTGCTTACGATGTCCCTAAGCATTGGTGAGTAAATGCACTGCTAGCACATCACAAACTCCGGCAGGGCATTTACGTGAGGTGAAGCAGTCAGTTTAATCTAGGAATCAAGTACAGCTGCTGCTGATAGTTGTAATTAACAGCTCGACTAGAAGAAGCGAGGCTCAGAGCAGTCATTAGATGCAGGCGCAATAATTCTTCACCTTTCGGGGGTTGTAGGTACGTTGACGGAATCCAACCGCTGTCATTCACGTACTTGTAAATTTGTTTTTCATCAGGTGTGCGAGTAAAGAACAATGTCCAATGGCAATGCGGCAAAGCTGGCGTGCCTTGTTTCACGTCGGTAATATAATGTCTTCTCTTCGAAGTCTCAAAATAACTCTAATTTGTTCTTTGGTTTTTAGACAAAAGTTGCGATATTTTCCCCATAAATTTCACAGGAATGATTCAGCTGGTAGTGGCTCACAGGCCCATTTCTCCGCAGTTTGTGATGTGTCAAAGTGATACGTGTATCAAACGACGGAAGAGCATTAATTTTAATCGCTGTCGGTCAACGACTAGGCTAAACAAAGAGCATTCGTTCTTAAATTAAGATGTGATGCGTAAGAGCTTTAGAATTTCGTGAAGTTAAATGATATTTCTTTGGCAAATTAAAGTCTGCGGTCGATGCGTCGAGGCAGTTCCCTATGTTGGCAAGGCTACAACTGCGCCGCTCCCTGCTGCTCTTCCCATGTGTGTTCGGTGGCGCCGAACCACAAATATTCGCTGCAAAAAGCCGTACTTACATTCACGCCGACGTTATACATGTGCTTGGAAGCGTTTGTTCTGTTTGACCTTGTTGTCTTCGGATACAGGAGATGAGAGCATGTGCTTTTTTGTTTGGTTTTCTGCAGTCGTCCTGTGTGGAAATTGTGCAGGAGAGCGAAGAGGTGCTTTTACTCACGACCTTTTCTGTCTGCCGTGTTGCCGGAGCATTTCTGACTAACGGCGATTAATTTCTATTGTAAATAAAACTGTGTCTTATTAACGGTTATTATTATTTTGTCTCTGAATATTTTTGCAAGACGAATGAAGCCCTTATGTTCATAATGGAGTATTGCCAAATTCCTGCTATAGCTAATGATTTCTTTCACCACAAGCTGGTTGGTATTTTAGTTTAGAGGTGTTGATGCAGTTGTGCTGGCCGCGACCAGCCTTGATGGTCATTTCAATCTTAACCTTAGTTAAGCTGTCTGACCTTGCGTGGGCATCTGATGCCAATGTTTTTTCCTCAAACTATCATCATTTCGACGTTTGAGTTGCACTGCTGGTCTGTGAGTTACGGACAGAGGTTGACAGTTACCTTTGAAGGGTTATTGTAAAAATATCTTCGTATGCAGAGTTTTCTTAATTCAATATGGGAATTTCAATTCAATATTTCTCAGGAAGGGAAATTTCCTTCAATAAGTTACTTGTTTCTTTAGTGTTTTCTATGTCATTGTTTTGAACAGCGAACTGTAATGAAACAACATCATGTATTGAATAACTTGTTCATATGTTATGCTTGCTAATTGTTAGTGTCTTGACTCGTGACTTGCTCTTAAGTCTGTACCTTCCCTTAGGTCTACGAGGTAGCCATTTTGAACATTTTCCATTCGTTGTATAATACTAAAGTCTTCGTGTTTCCCTTGCTTACGGGACCTCCCAGATGAATTGAATGAACCACCTCAAAATACTTCGACTTTCGGTAGTCTATCGCAGAAGTCACAACTCTGCATTATACTTTGTTTGTATCTTTTACCTTGTGTTTCTTTCGCTCCAAAAATCATTATCACGTATGCGCTGGTTAAAAACTGGGCTTATGTAGTATGCGGAACGGAACGAGTTGAACACTTCTCAAAAATATTGAACATGTGAAATTCATTGGAATAGGGCACGTTCTGATTTTCACAGAAAAATTCTCTGCTTAATTTTTGTTTTTTTTTACTCTAAAACTTCTCCCTCTTTTATTTTTGTGTTAGTTTTCAAGCTATCGGAATGTTGGGGGGGTGTGTCGTTGACGTAAGTTTAGAGTGCCGCGTCACCGCATTTTTTAAAGCGTTGTCGTGTCGAGCGCACTGTCGATGATATTGTTTTAGCCCAGCTCTAGGACAGTTAATTAAAGCGTGGTTCACGCGAGTTGGTTGTATTACGACACGTGTACTCATTTTACCGTGTTTTATATTGATTCTATCGATTGGTCAACAGAGTCAATTAGAGTCCGTCTATCATTTCAATATTTTCTGCTGAACCTAATCCAGAATTTTACTCAAATATGTCTTGTTCTTACTTCTCAGTGCCCTATCATTAAGTGATCTGCTAATATTTTCCTCATCGTTTATATGTTGCTGCACTCATCATATCTTGAAGTGTAGTTATCATGTTCATAGATAAATTTTAACTTTTCTGTTTGCAATTAAGGATTTTCAATTTTCATGACCTTGAGATCTGAATTCAAATTTTAGTTATTCCTTCCATTCTTTCGTTCATTTAATATTGCACAGGCGGCATCCGCGGTATTGAACTTATTTCGTAGTGATACCACATCTGAATTCCGTGAGCATAACTCTTGTATCCAATTTACAGATAATCTCTCTATTGTTTTATTCCTTAGTTGTGTGGATCGCTCCATCATATGAGCGTGCGAATTTAAGTTGTTCTTGTGTGTCTTCTTAGATATTGTAACCTGAACTGAGATGCTTATGCTGACCTTGTGAAGAAAGGGTCTGAAAAATATGTTCCGTTTTCAGTGTTATTATTTATTCAAGATTTGTCTTCCACATCTCATTGAAATCTAAACCGAAAATTATGTGCATAACGCTTGGTGATGCTGACATTCGTGTTTTTTTTTTTACCATAGATGATGATATTTTTGTTGATATTTTCGCAACCAAGTGTGAACTATCATCGAAAATATTGACTTTTTTGTACAATTCATAGTTTGTTTATTTCAATAGTCATATTTAAGACGAAACTGCCCCATGAACGTATCATCAATTTATCGTAGTTGAGTCGCTGTAGGTGTGTAACCTGAGTAATTCTTGTTATCGTTTCTCTCATTACTTTGGATTTTGTCAAGATAAGTCACGATTTTGGCCTTTAGAATGAATCCGTGTAGGATTCATTTAATGGAGAATTCCACGAAGCTTGAGATCTTCAAATAATTGGAGAAACATATACATGATAGTGTGATATCATGCAGTTAGTCAGCAAAACGTAGAACGGTAAATGGAAACGAAATTCACGTTTCACTCGTTTTCTTTCCAATTCTCTACGCTTGAAAGTATAAAGATGATTTTTTTCAGGAGCGCGTGGGACCAGGATCATCACAAATATCCTTGCCGGAGGACCTCACTGCGAAGCTGGCCGTCAACATCGTGCGCATGGTTGAAGGAGAAGAGAGAGGAGTGAGGTAGGTTGCGAGTGAGAGAAGGGCAGGTCTGACCATCCCTGTAAGCATCTACCTCACATGATGCTGAGGCCTGCAATCCTATGTATTAACCTGCCAACGATCCCTGGCGATATGTGTGGACGCTATGGCTGATGTATTCACACGGTCACTGCTGATTACACAGACCGTGTGAATGCGTCGCCGCCATCTTGGCAGTGACAGTTGACAGGTTCAGAGTAGGGAGACGGTCAAAAAGCGCATGCATTGTTTATCCGCAAAGGATACGAGCTTTCTGTAAATTGGAGAGGGGTGTTCACTTTTCCCGTAAATAACCAACGATGCGTAACTCCTAAATATTACTACGTTGCTTGAAAGTTGAGGTATTTTTGAGTTTCGAAATTGCCGTTTGAAAATATATCATCGCAATTTTGGAATTGAACTATTTTCTCCTAAGTGGGATGGATGTGCTAACCCACCGGCAGTACAAAAGCCAGAAGACTGCAGGGGCTTAGGACATATTGGGAAGGCAGAAAAGGATGAGATTGGCTTTAAAGATTAATTGTCTGAATGAATTTAGAGCAAAAGTTAACCTTTCAATCTGGGTACTTTTGAGTGAGAAATGATACCTTGTGCTGCATTTATGCACTTTGCAGAGCAAAAACTTTTACTGTCTTGATGTTTATGGAAACGTTTAAAAGCGCGTAAAATTTGTTTATTACCTCAGCTGAACTAGTCCTGTGGGGCACCTAAGTTCCACTTGAGCTCTTTCCCCAAGCTTCGTCCGGCTACTAAAGCTTCAATTTGTGTACCAACCAAGTCTCAAAATTTCTTAAGACATCCATTCATCTAGATTGCCGTATAAAGCTGAAGTATCGACGAAAACTGTGGTAAAAATAACATCTAATAATCTGCAAATGAGCTTTTACGTCTAACTTTCTCGCCACGCCATCGACAAATTTATAAAGTAATCCATAAAAATGCTTGGGTGGACAAAATTATAGATACCCGTAAATGTTCCAGCGAAAAATTTAACTGGGATATAAATATTGTTGTGTCATTATGGATTCTTCCGAATGGAATTATATAGCCTCCTTTACAATGAAATTTTTTTAAGCAAATCATATTTGTACCATCTTGTTTAAAACTTTACAGTAGTGCATTAGGGTTTTTCAAAATGAAAACAATGAAAACATTAGGTATACATGTAGTGTCATGTGTGCCTCAAGTTAGTTCAGTAAACATCCATTCACATACCTTGCATAGTGTACAAGTAAACATATTCATCAGGTACAAACAGGTCATAGTTTAACTGTTAATTTTTTGCAGAGACTGTGCTGTTATCGTCATTCTGCGAACAGGCTATACTTTGACTGTTAATTTTTGCAGAGGCTGTGCTATTATCGTCGTTCTGCACGACGGCGACAGGAAGACGACCTTGGGGAAGGTTGTGTGCGACCCCTCGTGCGTGACACGTACGGTCCTGCGCCTGCACCTCAACAGGATGGACAACCCGCCGGCCAGGTCTTTGTAGCTCTGTGGAACTAAAGCTTACTCTGTCATGTTCTTGGGTTAATACCATATCTTCCCACTTATTTGTAACTAAACAAAATGAAAAAAAATCTGTGCTACGACTTTCTTTTGTTGGCTGGTCAATGAATTTTTAAATTTGCCTTTCTTCGAAATGCAGGGTGTCCTATAAAGAATTACTCACTTTTCGAATGTAGACAAAAATTCATAAGGTTTTGCTGTGTGTATGTCGACAGGCTTATGTGCGCACATATTTCTTGTTTGTCTGTAGACAAGAGTTCAACCAAAATTAATTTCGAAACAAAATCTCGTTAAATCGTTCCTTTCAAACCCGCTAGAATGATCAACACCGACGTAGCCGAACAGGTGAATGTGTCTTGTAAAACGTGTGGTTTAGATGCTAGAGCTTTCCTCACTAAGCACGGAGATGTCGGGTTCATTTCCGCTGCTTCTAGACAGATGGAGTGATGGTGTGGGTCGCAGTCGCTTCTTATAGCTCCAATTCTTCGATGGTCTTTATCCAAGAGGTAGTGAATGTCTCTACTTTCATGTAAAATGTTGGCTGAAAATGTGTTACTCTTGATCTCTGAAAGCTTTGAAACAATTACGTCTGCATCCAGGTGTTTCTTTGGCTTAGAAATTTGTAGCAAAATTATTTATGAACAAAATTCGCATTGAATCCGCTTGGCAGTATTTTCATTTTGGGTGGAATCGGACGATACGAGTAGTACGATAAAAAAATAGGTCGTTGTTGGGATGTGTCATAGTATTATTAGTTTGCTTATTAAGTAAAAACTCGTATATTGTTAATAAGTGCGGTGCCCCATTGTACTCATCGAAATTGGTTCTGCAGTGATGCACAAATCATTTCGGCGAGTTTTGGAATAAGAACATGTGGTCTCCGTCTAATCCAGATATAAATCCAACGGACTTCACTATCTAGTTCATGTCACGAAGTGAAGTCTGCTAAATCTTACTCAAGTGTGGCTGCTCTAATAGGTGCCTTCAAGGCGTCGATAGTCTGCTTTGAATGAGGAAGTAGTACGGAATTCTTGCCACTCAGTTATACGTCGATTGGATTTTATGTTCAAGGCTAAAAGGGTCATTTGAAATTTAACAAAAAACATTCAAACTTGTGAGCAGAATTTTGTTATCGTACATTGTTCTGAATTTGAGTTTTGATAAATATTCTATATGTAATTCTTTATGGGACACCTCGTAATTCTAACAATAAATTTAATACTAGCATAGTTCTATACCAAAATTTCATAGGAATAATGGATATTTTTTATTGTTCTGCAATAAAAGAAGGAAGGAATTAACACTCAATTGCCAGGAACAAAATCGTGTTAAATAGTATTATCAGTGTACCAATTTTTATGTACGGTAACCTTAGCGTGTTCCTCATGTTTGAGTCTCAAGTTCTCATACATAGATTGCGTGTTTCTCAAATTTACTTTAACAAGTCCTCAATTACCGAAAGTAAATTTTCAATTTTGTTTTTTTGTTAACACAACAGGTTGAGCTTAATGCCGGCCATTCTAACTACTTATTGATTGGTCCCATTTATTGGTGTGCCCGGCAAGGAATTGCCGTATTAGCTGCAACGACTCGCCGATAGCTGCTCGTGCATCGTGGTAAAATATCTCACTTAGGTTCTCCATTAGTCCACCCTACATTCAGAATTCACATTCATACTGAGAAGTATTGAGTGCCTTCGTTCCACAGCTTCTGTATTTCACTATTTCAGGTTGGCCCTTTAACGCTTGTTGTTTTCAAATGTCCTGTTCAGTGTATGATCCTATAAATGGTAACGACCATATTTTATGAGCAGTTCTGAAGAAGGAGACCAGGCAAAGCGCTCGTCGAAGAAGAATGTGATATACATCAGCCCTGGATACACTTTAGAGAAGACCCCGAAGCCGAAGGGGAGGCGGCGGTATACGATGGGCAGTTCTTCTTACGCAAATCTGGACGCGCTCTCAGGCGTGAATAACACCCCTGGTTACTGCCGAATGGGCTCTCGAGTTTACGATGTTTGCTGCTAAAAATTCCTAATATTTTCTGATTCGTATGTTTCGTACAGTATGTTTAATGAAAGGGATTTGGGATCTCTAGCTTTAATATTATGTGTTAAACATACTGTTGCATAGGGTTCAGTGAAAGGGATTTGGGATCTCTAGCTTCAATATTATGTGTTGAACATACTGTTGCATAGGGCCCAGTGAAAGGGATTTGGGATCTCTAGTTTCAATATTATGTGTTGCACATACTGTTGCATAAGGTTCTTTGCATTTCGTAAGTACACTGTTTATTTGTTGACCAATTTATGAAGTAAGTGCGGTGCTATTTTTTGTCATTCTCGTGTTTTTTACTGCAAGTTGATGTAGGCGGCTGGTTAAGTTGCTAATGCTGTGTTGTAGGTGTTTCGTTGGCTCAGAAATTTGTAGCAGAATTATCCATGAACAAAATTCGCATTGAATCCGTTTGGTAGTATTTTCATTTTGGGTGGAATCGGACGATACGAGTAGTACGATAAAAAATAGGTCGTTGTTGGGATGTGTCATAGTATTATTAGTTTGCTTAAGTAAAAACTCATATATTGTTAATATTATTATGTTAGTCTAGATAAATGAAGGATTTAACGTTTGTTTGATCACACTTGGTCCGCTCTTATGCAGTGCGTTGAAGAGGAGTGTGCTTCAGCATACCGACTGCCTTCAAGGCCATGACGAGGAGACTTCCGGATGTTCCATGAAGGGCGCCGAATTTAAAGTGTCGAGAAGCACGTAAACATATGATGACTCGCTGCACGTTGACATCCCACTTTGTGTTCCACACCTAAACGGAGACATATCTCATTAAAAATATGCATATTGCAAACGTGTTGCCTAAAATTAATTTCAATTATTCATACTTCAATTCTGCGTTCGTTATAGAATGCCTTATGCTCTCAACGGGTATGCTAATTATGTGTGTCCTATTTACGTAGCGTTCGTTCCTATGGCCCAAGATGCTTCCCGGAGATGAACTGCTAAGCCCTCCGTAGTCTTGCTACTACAATGGGCTTCAGTTCTGTTTATTTGGGTTGAAGTGCCATTGTGTTTCGCTCAATTCGAGCACGGACTTCGTGGTCTTTGCTCCTCAACTTTTCTCTTCCCATAATTTTTCTGGTGTGAGGCGAGTTTTATTGGTCAAAGCATCGCTTTCTGATAAGGTGCATTCTTGTCTCTAATTTTATTAACGATAATGAGCACAATTGTCGACAGTCGCATTTCCCATGTGGGCTTCTAGTGTACAGAACTCGCGCCGTAAGCTCATGTGGAAAAAATGGAATCCCTCTTACAGTAAAACATTTTATGACTGATTAGGATATAGGCTGTGATGCCACCGAAGACTAATGCTTCGACCCGTACTAGCTGAAGCTTTTTACTTTGGCTTTTGTTTTTGCTCAAGTGTTCTAATTAACACAACTATGTTCAAGTTGTATTGAATGTTTATTAGTAAAAGCCTCATGAATAGGATAATTCTGTTCAAAAACTCACAAACCAGATTAATTTTCAAATTTTTGTGCAACTACTACTTAGAGGGCTACGGTGTTTCAAAGATGAATAACACTGAGCGAAAGAGCCCGAGTGTTCTATTCAGCATAATGTTTTATTCCTTTTATAGTGATGATTTAGAGCGTCATTATACGAGTGCTTAGTGAAGGAAATGCCAATTGGGAGTTTTTGTGCTGATCATAATAATATTTTGTATGGTGATATTGTGATAATAACTGTAGCTACCTTTCAGGCTTATTGGTAAACATGACGGAGTAATGATTGTCACAAATACCTCCACTATTAAAAGCAGTTGTGTCAACGATGTTTGTCTCGAAATTGGCCGCCGTGAGGCGAAAATAGATAGTTATGTTATCAATAATGCTCATATTTCGACAAAAGGGTATCTTCATAATTTAGTGTGATTAGTGTGCCCGGATGTGATGCGCTTCTGCTTTACAGGGACTCTCGTTTATATCTCAGTAGACACGTGAATGTAAACCTGTAACTGAAGTTAAATTGTGTGACCTGCTGGTCTAGCTTGATAGTTGATAACTCATAGAAATATATTTTGTATTGAATTGATTTTTTTTCCTGGATTTTCGCACTTTGAACTGCAATCTGTTGAGAATGTTTAGACATGAATCTAAATCTCATTGTAGCACAAAATAGACCGAGATTGAGAATAAGTGATGCAAATCGGGGCTTCTCAACACGTAGTGGGAGATTCTATTTCTGGTTGTGTGACAATTATACAAAATATTCAGATACTGAAGTAAAACATCCCTTTTCGTTGATGAAATTTAGTGTGAATTCACCTCTTTCACCCTAAAGGGTGCGAGGATACAGTAAAATTTCCTTGAGGTGAGGGCTTAAAAAAAGATTGAGAACCATTAGTATGAATCATGTGCATGTCATTCTATTTAATGAAAAGTTACCATTTTCGGGTTACCGACTCTTTTAAGAAGACATCGCGGAAGCTCATTTTGCAAGAATCTGATTAGCTCCAATCACACGTACATTGGTCCTCCTTGCACCATGTGCCCTCTAAGTTTCGATTAAGGCCGAGCAGTTGCGCTCGCATCTCGCGAGAGAACTCACCTTTATGGTTTCTTTGGCACTCTAAAGCATTGAAACATTTTCCACAATTTGTCAACTTTTTCATGCAGGGGACAGAAATTTAGGTCGCGTTCTTAATTTACAGAATAGGAATAGGCTGCTGTTTAATTTTTGTCTATTTTGAGCTCGGCAGAGTTAACTCAGGATAGATCTTTTATCATTGAAGACATTACATACACGTATTGAACATTTGTGTGAGAAAACGCTATTTTCTGACTCAAAAATCACATTTTTGGAACAGCGTCGAGCACCTCTATAGTTCAATTTGACCTGTAAACCGCTGTGCATCTGTAAACCGATAAGGTTTACAGATGCACAGCTTCAGTCTCGCTCAACTTTGTCATGCGGGTGTTCATTCTCATGATAATCTGCACGCGTCTATTCTTCAAGAATCGCTTTACTTAACATGTTCTCTTATGATAATTTCTTTCCTGTACTACAGTTGGTTTGGGTGAGCTTTTGCAACTAAAAATCAGACTTATGATCCGCAGACTTATGACTAAGTACGGCCATCAAAGTATATGTTCTTATGCTATTTCTTATCCATGAAGAGTTTCAAGGAGAATTGAAGCAAGAGAAATAAAATGAAGGTGTTAAAAACTATCTTAACAGTGAAAAAATGATCAAGCGCTCACGAAAGACAACAAAGTCATCCAATTTATAATAAACATTTTCTTATATTCAAGGTGTTTTTAAAAAGTTGTTACAGGCCGGCTGTATACACATCTAAAGCGCGGTCATACTACAAAACTGACTAAGCCATCATTAAGTGTTTAGTCGGCTGTATTATTTCACAGGAATGATCCTGCTAATTGGGAAGAATTAATTGGATGAGAGGGAACGGCAGCGTAAAATTGGGTCATCCTTGAGAAGGAAACACGGACGGGGAAGTTTCATGGCTCGCTCTTATCCAAGGTCAACTCTTCTCGTGATGGAAAAACAGATTTTCAATAACAAGCTACATAAAACTAAAGTTTATGCAAAACATTGCCCCTCATAGGGCATAAGATAAGCCATAGGCAATAGGGTTAGGTTGTTAGGCTTTTTTCTCTTATGCTGTGGACACTAGATTTAGCCAAGCCTTTGGGGTCGATTTTACTTCTTTTCATTTACATGCCTTCTTCACTGAGAATTTTTCATCTTTTCTTCCTTTACCTTCTCAATTTGCCGTTTCTATGCGCAGGGGATCTTGTGTGGGAACACACTTTGTGCATCGATTCCCCGTTCTCCAAACTCAATACTAAATGGTTTCTTCCCTCTCGTTGTGA
This sequence comes from Orchestia grillus, assembly GCA_014899125.1. Lineage (NCBI taxonomy): Eukaryota > Metazoa > Arthropoda > Malacostraca > Amphipoda > Talitridae > Orchestia > Orchestia grillus. Next base: position 20,098 of record VOMN01063522.1, read on the forward strand.
GACAGTCTGAGTTACTAAAGTGCTGCTATTCTTACTACAACTAGTACTACTATTATGCGAAACATTGAGAAAATGACTTTCAATAATTTTTAATTCGTTCTGTTGTTCAAAACTAGTTCCGTTTATTAATTGTATTTTTCGTAATTATTAAGAACAAACAAAGTGCATTTGTTAACGTCACTTTAACTTCCTTTGTTTTGATCACATCGACTTATTGAACATTTGCAAAATTTATTTACCGCTAGTGAGTTACATTTGGCATACTACAGCAATCCGAAAAAAAAATAAAAATCACGAATTAGACTCGGGAGAGACTCTACTTGTGGGTCCAAATCCTATAGATCTGGGTGGGTCCTTATCTTCTATATAAAAAGAGGTGAGGATTTGTCACCAAAGAAGCACATCCAACTCAAACTCTTAGATCATTAAAGTTGATTTAAGATAAGAGCGATGCGTTGCATTCTTTTTTTTGTGTCCAAAGCTTTGTGGTCAATAATATCGCGTCATTTTGAAGTCGCATAATATTGAAAGTGGATGTTTATTTAATCAGGATATATGTATACATAATACACAAATAAATTTAAACATAATCTCGTCATTTTCCGAAATTTTTGTTTTAAGCAAGTAATTACCAAGTACAAGATATAAAATTAGAACTTCTGTAAGATTTGGTCAAATAGACCATCATAAGAATATGGGATCTAAGAAAGAAAATAGAAGACGTCTTGATGAATCGTTGATTTTCTTCTTCTTTTATGACTTAGCGAAACACAAAATTTCATTTCTGTCCAGGTGTACGAGTATTATGGGTCAACAAAATTGAGTTACACTTTAATGTGGCGCACTTCAATACAGGGAGGTAGACGTGTCGCTCTTGAACCAGAATTTTGCTATTATCTGCGTTCATTTCCCAACCAGTTGCTTGAGCGTTATAGTTGATATTAAGTAAAAAAACTGGTGAGACTAAAAAGAAATCGAGCGGTGCGGAGAGACGACTGCGCCAGCGCGCTCGTGGAGCTCCTTGCCTCCCAGCAGGGTTGATCATCTTCTCCCATTGATGGTACGTCACGATGTGCATTTTAAAATATCTTTGTTCTTTTTGGCAATTACATTTTTTTTATGCAAAACATGCATCAATATAGGTCTAACTGGAAAAAATTGATGAATTTTTCATTACGAACTCTCAGACATGGCTTAAAAAATAAGAATTAAACAATATCAGGGAAATGCTGAGATATTGGTGTTGATATAGCATTAGAAGCTATTAGTTATATTGTTTTATCTTTTTTTATACATAGCTTCATAAATTACATCTGCACTTTTGTTAAATTTATGTCTAGTAATGTCATGTAAATTGGTAGATTGATAAACATATCTAAAGTCCTTAGTGTGAACCTTAAACTACACTTACTGTGTTCTCTTAAATTATAAACTATATAGGAAAATGAATTGATTATTCTACCTTCTGACTACCATTTCCATCAGATGTATGACTTCCTCATAGCTCATAGTGTTTCAGTTGTTAAAAAACTCCTTACTGATAGAAGTAGTCGGCCAACATGCACGTAAAATGTACTGGGAGCTTCTAACTGGATAACCCATGCTGTAGTACTAGATTATCTAACACGTTACCACCTTCGCAATTTCTAATACTTTTGGTAACGGTGATACCATTTAAAAAATTACCACGCTTTTGGCACTGATGCTAGACCGCAAGAAATGAAATCAACCGCTGCTTTTTCATCGAAAGGTTCCCTATTATCTTTGAACGAGAACCCAATATCTGTAAGGCTTCTGTCGGTCAGCACATGTTCGTGTCACTTCCCTGAATGGGCCTAAACTTGCTTTGAAGCTCAACAGACAAGCCTGCTTGTCAACTGACAACGAGCTGGCTTGTCAACTGACAACGAGCTGGCTTGTCAACAGATAACGAGTTGGCTTGTCAACAGACAACGAGTTGGCTTGTCAACAGACAACGAGCTTGCTTGTCAACAGACAACGAGCTTGTTTGTCAACAGACAACGAGCTTGCTTTTTAACAGACAACGAGCTTGTTTGTTAAACAAACCCCAGTAACAGAATCGGCAGCGAACTAAAAACCAGTAGTATGCATGAAGACCCAGCGAGTAGGACCCCTACTGGCCGGTGTCAGCAGGACTCGCTCTGTGGCACACTCCCACTTCGAACTCTGTGTCTTGCGCCAGTTCGCCTCTGATCGACTGGATGGGTTTCAGCAGGACGATTGGCTCTCGGTCATCCCGGCCCTGGAAACGATAGAATAGAAATGATTCAATTTTGATGGTTGTCGAAATATTTCATTATGAATATTTTCATACTGCAAAATTATTATTCTAGAAGTCGTAGACTAACATTATGAATTCTGTGCACATGATGTACATATAGACTTTGCCTCACATTTTTGGGGGCTATTTTTATTTCTCTTTAATTAAAAGGGAAAAATTGAGGAAATGTTCATCAAGTTTGAAGTTGAAACTTCATAACTTTCCTAACTAACGAACAAGATTTCTGAGCGAGAAAATTAGAAAGCCCTTCTCTCTA
>VOMN01063530.1:0-28254 GCA_014899125.1 Orchestia grillus
ACACACAACACACAGCACGTGCGGGACACACAACACACAGCACATACGAGACAAACAACACACACAGGACACACGAGACACACAACACAGCCCATACGAGACACACAACACACAGGACACACGAGACACACAACACACAGCCCATACGGGACACACAACACACACCACATACGAGACACACAACACACACAGGACACACACGGCACACGAGGCCTACCACCGAGCCCCTGGAGGCGGCGCACAAGAGCAGTGCCGGAGAAAGCCCCCGCCAGAGCGCGTGACTGCACGACTCACGCTCGGCGGCCGCGGTGCCGTGATGAGGAGCTCAGCGGTGCTTGCCCTATGCGCGAGGCGTGCATGTCGACTGTGCCGTACGGTGCGCGTGATGACGGAGCACGCGTCTGTAGTACGCAGGCGGAACTTTTGGTCTGCGAGGCTGATGTACTCAACCACGTACAAATCGCAAAAGTTTTTAGCAATGATTGATCGTTTTCTGCCACCCGGGATGTTATTTGAAACCGACATTAATTAAACGTTCTTGTCGAACTGGAGTGCGAGGAAGTGTTAATTATTATACTGAAATGCCAGTAAATGCTTCCAGTTGTGCATGTTTGAAGCTTCAGGAGTTGATTTTTTATTTGACATCTATACATTGCATTATTTGATAGAAACTGGGTTAGTACAACAGATACAGGCTGTTTTACTTAGACATCGATTTCGAATACAGTGAGATTGTTCGAAATTTTTAGACACATCTGCGCCCAACAGCCTTTCATGGCTGCTTTAGCAGTTTTAACAGAATTGAAGCAGGCGTAATTTGTACTTTAAATGTATTGTAGCGCTAGTTACCAAGTGCTTAAATGGCTTGAAGCGCTAGTTACTGCCAAGTGCTTAAATGGCTTCTACATCACAATGATTACTCGTAAGCTTGAGTTATCATTACAACCTTCAACAATCAAAATGCAAAAAAGTGGTAATTTCTGAGTACAGAGAATACAGACACTGTTGAGTCACAAACCATTATCAACTTTAATCGATTTGCTCAGACTCCGAACGCTTACATCCTTGAACCGCTTCGGCAATTCAGTGAACTTTCCCGCCACATATCAAAGCCAAATAACACGTCAATGAGCTTGGAGAAAACCTTCAGATTTACGACAATAAATGCGGTCTCCGCGTGCGACTCTAAGCCTCAAGCTGAGGTGGAGGGGAAGCAGAGAGAGAGAGTGTGTAAGAGATGACGTTTTCCGTTGGGATGACTTCCACATATCCAAGTAAAGTCATGATATGTTTTGCGCCTTTTTATTTATTCTTCAAGCCTCCAGACAACAGATTTCAAACGTAACTCAAAACAAAAGAGCGCGTCAATTTAAACGAAAACAGCACAGGGAAAGTGCGGACAAAATTGTTTCACCAAACTATTGAAGAACACAGCACAGTACCCATCGAGTGGCATGTGTGCACAAATCTATACTTTGTTTGCATATCAATAAAATTAAACGCGAGACGTTTCTCACATCCATAAGCAAGGCAGCGAAAGATTGAGCCATGAATCTTTTTAATACCAAGGACACAAAATAGAAACTTGTCGGTAGAACAGAAAAATCCATGAATTTTCAGAGGTGCACTGCCCCATGTACCAAATTCCGGTACACTCAATAAAATTACTTTCGCACCTGCTACGTGTTCGTGCAAACAAAAATGCAGCCTACCAACAGGAAATATTCTTCTACCGTTTGATTTTACACCAAAAGTAGCATTCATGAGCTTCCAAGAGCAAAGATGCACAACATGAAACAATGACTAAAAAATAACTTGGGCAGTAAAGGATTACCGCTTCTGCTGCTTGCAACCAGCACGCAAGCGGCGAGAGCGTGGCAGTCAGGGAGAAAATTGAACTCCGGAGTTGAGTCGCAGATCGTGAAGAGCGTCCCTACATTTAATTCCAGCTGCTGAGCCAAGCAGCGAAGACTGAACTCAAATGGTGAAATAAGCCACAAAAAATGGCAATGAAGAGCGACGATAATTGAGAGAAAAGCAGTAGAAAACGAAAACTATTAAAATCAATCAGTAAGTGCAGATAATTTTCGAGAATAACCTACTAATGGGGGTGAGCTGAACATAAATTTGAATAATTGACCCCGAAAATAGAACAGATAGCAAATACGAATGGAAAAACAGTGCAAACGAAAACCATTGAAAAATAAATCACTGCGGATAATCTGGGCAAAAAATCTGATCACCTCCTGAGTCTCGTAATAAAGTTCTATGAAATATTTAAAATTATAAAAGAAAATATTTTTTAACCTTCTGCAGTGAAACATTTGAATCCCACTGACGGGTTATCTATCGTGAAAAATGCTAGAGTGCCCCACTCATTTACTCCATGGCAGGGAAATCCAGGCATGCCCCACTCATTTACTCCATCGTGGGGAAATCCAGGCATGCCCCACTCATTTACTCCATCGTGGGGAAATCTAGGCATGCCCCACTCATTTACTCCATCGTGGGGAAATCCAGGCATGCCCCGCTCTTTTACCTCCATGGTGGGGAAATCCAGACATGCCCCACTCTTTTACCGCTATGAATGCGTAACTTTTTTATGGGATTCTCATTACAGTGACCAGATCGATTCGTCTAATCAGGGGTGTTTGTTGGATTTCAAATTAATTTAAAAAAAAACTGTAGTAATGAAAATTGAGACTCAATGACAGAGGCAACTTCTTCATATATTACGCTCGTTTAAGTGATCATTCATGGCAACAGCAACGCAACAAAAAAGAAGGGTTCCTGATATTATAATTCTTTCAATAATTCGGTGCCTACTAATACTCGTATGCCTACAACTGTTCAATGTTGAATAATGCCCGAACACATTAAGTGTTTTAGGGTTCAATACAAAAAGTTCCTGATAGTTTCAATTCAAATATAAAAGACAAACGCAAGCATTCTATTCACAGAAGTACATAATAGACTTCCAGTTGGTCGAAAGCTACCTGCACTGGGAGCATCAACATAATCTGTCACTTAGGTATACCTTTGCATTTGCTCTACCAACTACTTACTGCAATCCAGAACTACGTGTTCAGAAGGCCGTTCAATGAAGCAGCACTACGCTAATTACCAAGACGCTGTGAGTCGGAGCGCTAAACTTGAGCATTGAGGATAAAGTTTCCAGACGTTAGAGCTAATAAGTCGGTGACATCAGCAGTGGGTCGTCATGACTCGTTGGCCCAGGGCACCTGCATGATGTAACTCGTGTGCCGTCTTGGAAGCCGTGTAGCTTCGAGGAGGCGTCTCTATGACCCTGGGTGCCGAGTTGTCCATTACAAATGCGGTAATCCGCAACTTTTTGGCCCAAAACATTCGTGATGTCGATCATCATTATGAATTAGGCGTTACTGAGGTGTTCATTCTAAGCAATGGCATGTCTTAAGTTAAGCAACTCAGCAAGAATGTCTCAACTAAAGGAAAAATGAAAGAATACATGAATAATCAGAAACATTACGCAAATTAATCATGCAAGATGTTAGTTGCATAATACGCTGCAATTGCCCAACGGAAGAGGTAGAGAAGTATCGAAGACAAAAAAAAAATCTGGCCTATTCCTGTACTGTACAAACAATAACTCACGAAAACATACTCCAGTTAGCGTAGCAGATTCAGTTCGGTAGAGTGAAATAAGCTATCGAGAAATATGTGTCATTCCCTAAAGTACGATGAAAAGAAACACTGTTACAAAACCCTCTTTCGAAGAAGAGCTCAGAAACCTTACTCAATGACGAGAAAGCTCAAGTCCCAAGCTACGCTGAATGTGGCACCTCTCGTGAATTCCTATCATGAGTTAAGGTATTTCATTAACGTGGTATATTCTCCAAAAGTCCAGGAAGATGCCGTATCCTGAAGTATTGAATACAGGTTCAAATACGATGGCGGTAAAGTTCTTAATTTAATAAACTTAAACATATTTTTGATTTGAATTCATGGTAGATACCAATGTCCTCTTACGATTGACTATTTACTGCAAGAAATAATACAGAATAAAAAGCGTGCTTTTCGTGCATTGCACATCAATGCATTGAGGAAATACTAAAAAATAATACTTGGTTTGACCTCTAAAATGTTTGCCAGAAGTATACTTCCAAGCTGGAGCATATTTAAACAGTCAAAATTTCGAAAAATCTCCATCCGAAATAAGAAATAATGCTAAACTGGGTACAGATCCGAAGAGTAATAAAAGTCACGTAGTACTGTACACCATTTGAAACCCAAAACGGAAAGGTATTAAATTTACACCTAGATTTGAAGAACGAGCCAATATGGTACACGCACTAAATAGCTTACAACACATAAAGAATAGTAGCTTTCATCTCAATAATTTATCAAAAACGTCTTCACAAACGCGGATTTGAAGCAAGCGAGTGCGAGACCAGAGCATGAGGCTAGACCGCTAGGCGCAGCGGAAGCAACCCTCCCGGCAGTCGACAAACAGCTTGAGTTTGGCCAACTCAAACAGTCCTAGAGAACAACAGAGAATTTTATTGTGTCCAATTACATCAAAGAAAGCTAACAGTTAAGGCCAACAAGGTAACTAACCGAGAGGGGGATCACGAAAAGAGGTAAATGTGAATGTCATACAAACGTAGTGGAAAATATGAATATGTGAAACGAAGGATTTTCCAGATAATGCCAATTCCGTGTGATTTCCCCCCTGGAAATGTAAATTTATGCCGAAATTAACATGGTGATTATTACGTTCAATTACATCGCTTTTGTTACACACTTTTTTATATTTTCGCAGGTACACCCACAGTAAGCGTTTACACTTTTTTACAGAGACTAAATGTACGTATAACAGCATATTTCGTAGGTGAATTCACGGCATTGTCGCAACGCAAGAAGAAAGTTTCATAAGTAAAAGTATCATAGACACATTTGCATAATGAGGAGTGGAAAAAATGAGCTAATGAACGATCACCTAAGGCGAAAATTAAATTAGCACAGAAATATCGAAAGCAGCCCCAGGCAACAGCTTTCACAAGCTAGAAAAAATTTCTACCCTAAGTGTGAAGTGGAACTTTAGATCGCAATACTTCTAGATCCCCAGTCGATTGCTCGGAGCGCTGGTCCTTAGCACAAAGTGCTATCAAAGAAAAAACTCACAAGCCTTTAACAGAGAAATAACATTACAAACGAAGGGCAGATTGCTCGGAAATCAATTTTGATTTTCTCGAAGTAATGTTGAATATTTTCAAACTATTAACATTTCACGCACTCGAACGCAGGCGGTTAAAAAAATGCCTCTAACACGCCGTAATGTAATTGCAATTAGTCTAACAAAGCGCGGCTCTTGAATACAAACTGATTAGGTCGCATCCAAGGACTTCAATAGCAGTTCTTGGTCGTACTCGGCTTTAACACGAGGAGCTCGTCGTGCAAAGTTTCATTGAATAAAAGAGAGACAAAGCGTGCATTCTTAGTTTCAGTGCTGCCATGCAACGCACGTCGTGCATTAGCCTAGTTTTTAACGACTGAATCGATTTTGTGTCAAGCGCACCGACGGTTTTAGAGTAATATTTTATAAAATCATAGAGACGTCATTTATTCATATAACTGTTTCCCATCGTTAAGATAATTTGAGTTGAATAACTCAAACGAAATAAAGCTGAACAATTTTTTTTACAAAATTTCGAAATCAAACTTTAGACATTACGTGCCCCTATTTTTCATTCTTCAAATCGAGAAGGAACGTATCATTTTTCCAGTTTCTGCCTACGCTTGTGCTATGGTGGATGTGGCACTCACTCTAATGAACTACTCACAAAAGAAAATTTTGCGACGCCTCTTTGATGTAACCAGACACTTGCAGAAAATTTTCAAGTATCCCATGACCACAAGCGAGGCTATGTAGAAATTGTGTACATGAAAAAAGTGCAAATCACTCGAAAAAATTGGGGGGCAACAAGAACAACTATCGCAGGGCGGGCTTTTTGTGAAAAGACTTTTATACTATCGGCTAAAACAGCGAATGACCCATGCCATAATGCATGCATAGACTTCCACATATCGCTGATATAACAGCTCTAGTCAAATAAACAGCACAAAAGCTACAGTTTAGAATAATTTCTAGCTAACCCACGCTATTGATCCAGTAGCACTCAAATTATTTTACGATTAAGCTACAGCTAGCTTTGTACGAAAAGCTGGCGGTAGCCTTCAGAAACTATCCAAAATTNTAAATAAACGATGGTTCAGAAACGGCTGGAGTTTAGTGGTTAAGGCAAACTTTTAGAAGTCTTTATTGCTACTCAGCAGTTAGTTGGCTAGCTCAAGCACTCGAACAATGTAATTAGATATCAGTTTTCACATATAATTTTCTTATTAAAATTATCAATAATTTCATTTTCTAGCACGTCAACAACGTAATTTTATTAAAGCTTTATCAGACACGTATGAGGAGCTTATTAATTCTGCCTGATTTACAAAAACGTTTCACACTTAATGAAAATGGCAGATAACCTTACTTTTATCTAAATAAATAAACTTCAGAGCTTAGAGATAAGTTATCTTACCAAGTATACGTTGAACTCGACACAAGACATTTGTATTACCTTGTACGTATAGGTATTAGTAGTTCAAGTAAAATATGATTTTTCAACATGCGTTCCTTCAATTATTAAAGCAAATAGTAGTAAAAGAAACGTAAGTAAAACCCCTGAACATTTTTGCCTCTCCGATCTTTTGCCAGAGGCTCATCAACAAGCCAACGAGCGGTCCAAACAACAGCACCGCTAGGTAATTCAAACTTCTCATTCAGTAGTCACTTGACTGCGCAACAACAAGTCCAGAGGCTCCCCGCAACTCCTCGTCAGAATAAAAGGTTCACACGTTCTGCAGAAATCCTCACAGCGCAAGCGCAAGAAGTCGGATGATAATCACTGATGGAATTTCAGCAGTAGATGAATTTCAGGGAACACGATTCGTTCCCACGAAACAAGGATGTAATGTTCACCCGTTTACGATGCAAGCCGCAGTACGTTTGTGGCTTCACGGACTCGCGTAATTCTAAATTAGTGACACAACAATCAGACCTTTTGATTACGCAACTCTATGTCTGACGAGTGAGTCTCCCTAGACGTTGGCTGAAACAGTGCACAAATGATTTTAAAGAATAGCTAACATTTGAGAACAGCGCTGGACTTCATTGCCAGTAGTGAATTGTTACGGTAAAACAAATACGACCTAAAAATACATCAATGGAGTACAAAATTTTTCTATGACTCAGGTAAATTGTTTTACTGAACGCACCCCTTACTTTCTGCAATACTTAAGCTTCTGAGGCAAGTATTCCAGTCGCCTGATCGACGTATTTAACGTATTCGTTGTCACATGGAAGCTAGTTTCGTTCTTCCACGCCATCAAAATTGTTTTTATCAAGAAGCATTTAAATCGCAATCTTTCTTAACGTTGAGGTTGCATAAAGTGGAAATACTTGCAGCCCATATATAATCAGCGAAGATGTCAGAGGCACGAGCTAATGATAACAACTAAGCATGGCTTACTAGAAGTTGATCTGAAAGCAGCAAAATACCATTTGACGAACTCGTGCGTCGTGTGGCAGCGAATATGTCAAGTGAAAGATCTTCCGACTAAAATTTAGATTTTCATAATCTTTCTTCACTGTATTTTCAACAGAGTTTAAACGTCCGTAGAACCAAAGTGCAAACATCTTACGCACTGTAGATTAACGCTTGAGGTAAACTACTCGAGCCAGTAAATCAGTCCCCACAAGTACACGCATTAAAATTTTGTTGACTATTACCATTTACGTCTTCATTTTCAGTATTATCTGACAAGGTTTATTGCAATCGACTAATCTCATTGCTCAGATAAAACTGCAGATTAAGACAAAATTGACGCCTTGTCAGGTGAATTAAGTTTATAAGCTCAGAAATATGAAAATGAAAAGTGACGCAAGTACAGCACATTCTAAAGCTCCAAACCTGATAGCGCCACGAGCGTTATGTTTTTTCCACACGGCTTGTAGACGTGACAGAATGCCGATTTCTTCGCCAAAACTGCGGTGAGAACAAGAAATTTGTCAAAGCCAAGTTACACTTCCGCAAAAATGTATATGCTTGCAAGAGGACTGGACTAGTCAGAGAAAGGTGAACTACCGCCAAGTTGCGTCGTCGTTGACTTTGTCTCGCTAACTTCACTCATTTTCCGGTTTTTCTTGAACCGATGAACAAGAAACACTGAATAGAGTATTGAAACCACACCGAAAGTGGTCGGTAAAAAGAGTTGCACGGGAAATCAGTGACAATAAGAGCCCTCACATTCAAAGACTTTTCACGCTCACACAACACACACAGCAGGTCACCCTCAAACGCAATTCTTTCTCCCTGAATCGAAACCGTAACACGGACCATTACGCCAAAGAAACAAATTTAAGTGCATTTCTTGAGAACGACTTGGTGCTTAAGCAAACGGAGAGTATCTGGACGTATAATACCCCGAAGCGCACAACCAAAGGATGGACTACATCGCCTCTAACAGGAATGGAACACACCCTGATGTGTCGGAACACACCCTGATGTGTCGGAACACACCCTGATGTGTCGTCAGTGTATAAGGAGCGTCCTCAATGAAGGTGAGCTATAGCAGTCACGTAAGTGGGTGTGTGATGTCTATGGGCGTGTGTTGTGTGCATGTCAGCTGCGCCGTCGAGCACGCATTTCGTGACTATGCGAGCCAAATAAAGACATCTGCAACACAAGCAGGCGACTTCGTTGACCCACGCGCGAAAAGCACAAGTCCACAGCTTTAAGAGTGAGATTTGCTATTATGAAATTTTACACTCGTTCTGAAAAAAAATCTCATTTTTAGCACCACAAGTAGGAATGAATACTCGGCGAATAACTCGTTATTCGGTTAAGGTAATACCTTTATGTAACAATAGACAGCTTATTACAGATAGTTTAACAAATATTCAGACTCGCATGAAAACGACCGCTAGCCAGCTGCGATCGCCTCCATGGCAAGAAACAAGTTTCAATCTCGTAATCGAACACACGCTGAAAATTTTCGCGCTTCGACAAGCAAACATTCGGCTCGATTTGACCACAAAAACGACTCTGGTTCATGCATAATAACACGGAGGTTTGTTTCCTCAGTCTTCGGGTGGCGTGCACTCGGAACCACCTGTTGGAGGCACATGACTCAGGCCCGTCCAGTTATCGATGACTTAGGCCTACACTTTCTGCACACAGTAAGTGCGGCACTGACTCTCGGCCATTACGGGAGAATTGTGTAGGAAATACGTGCTCAATCTGAGCATGCGTAGTCGACGACATGTCTGAGGTAAACACGTTTAGGTATGAATCATTCTACTTCAAACACATTTACATTTTCGAAGAGAACCGTTCTATAAGAGAAATTAGGGCGATCTAAATATTAAGGTAGAATTACTTTCTTCACGGTGACAGAAAAACTTTTATGGTAACGAACGTGATCGCGGAAGCTAATTAGCACTTCGTGACAACAAGTAATTTGCGAGACTCGCACTGCTTTGTCTGTCAGCATAAAATGAAGGGACTGATTCTTTCAGCAGTAGTTCAAAATACAATCTGTTCAATCAAACCGATTAAATCATCCACGACTACACTAAACAACTATTTCTCTGGTTACCGCTTTCTTGATATCACAGAACGTTGCAGATAATTCGTCATGAAAAGTTCCGATCAAAAATAATTGAAAAGGCAAAATGAAAAACGAGTTTTAGGAACTTTTCGTACGTCATAAGTTTACAGAGCGGGCATGCGGGGTAACAAGTCTGAGTTACTCCAGGAATGAAACCATTCAAACGCATGAAAAATCAAGTGCAACTCTCGAATGGACGAAATAGAATGCGCAGCACTACAGCATTCCTTATTCGTGACTGCCTGTTTAAAACTACCACACCGGCGAAGCTAATTATGAATTTTTATTCCTCTCGCTCAGTCCAAGATAAAAGAAGGTAGTGGAAACCAGACGCTGTGTGACTACAATTACACGGACCACTCGAGCGTTGGTACGCCTGATAATGGGATCAGCAGTGGAGCCGAGCAAGCTGCAGTGACCAGCCGAGCTTGTAGGCAGCACCTGCAAACTAACGATCGCTGATAAAAGTTTTCTTATCAGACCAAGTGCTATCGTTGATTCGATGTCTGCTGCGTAACCATTCCGATGTTATCGCCAAGTACATAAGAACGTTGTCTTCATAGATGAATTCCTAAAGATAACGTTTCCATTACATGCGCAGTAAAAATTATAGAGAGTGACAACTTCGGGAGTAATTAGCATAAAATAACAGACAGGTTTCGGAGCGTTGTTGCACAAACAGACTGAAAGCTGAGATATATTTACAACAAACAACTAAATTCTTCAAAATTTAAGCCAGCAAGGATTACCAAAGAACAAATTCGTTTAGCTTACAGAATGCTCCCAAACACTTATGTCATCTAGAAAAATATGAACACGATTCAAGATCGTATCAATATTCTAGTCACAGCGACAATTAGAAACGGTTCCTCAAGACAAAGTATAGGAGGGGGAGGCCTATCTCGAGTGCGAGTCAAAAGCACACGTAACTGCCGCAGTGGCATTTACCTCTTGTGGGTCGTAAGAAACAGCAACACGTACAAATATAGCGGACACGTGCACTGCCAGGAAGTAAAAGACAGTGTAGCTGGAGGTCCCACACTTGCTGCCATTGTTCCCATTATGAGAATTACACATGGCCGGATACTGTTTGCAGCGTCCCGAGGTCAGATTGCGGCGCTAAGTCTGGCACTCAACTTTGCTCGCGCTCATTATCCTCCTGCAGTTATCCAAGCGAGAAGTGCGAGCACAAACGACACCCAAGCGAGAAGAGCGAGCACAAACGACATCCAAGCGAGAAGTGCGAGCACAAACGACACCCAAGCGAGAAGAGCGAGTACAAACGACATCCATGCGAATGTGCGAGCACACACGACTACCAAGCGAGAAGTGCGAGCACAAACGGGGTGCGTTTTTGATGCAGAAACTAAACCTGACGTTGAGTACTCGGTAGTAAAGGCCTATCACCGCAAAATCCAGGACGCTCTCAAGCAAACAAAAACCGAGGCCTCAACTCGACGGCGTTCTCGTTTCGTTATTCTCGAAATTACTCGAGCTTCCATTTCCCATTGATTGGTCGCGAAGTAAAAAGTTTAGGCATGAGCCGCACAACAAAACCCAGCGCATGTACATGATTTAAAAGTCCGAAAGTTCAGGACCGGAAGCACACAACAGTTCACAACTCGAGTTTTTGCTGACTAATTTTGACATGAAAAATCGTACTATCCACTGCCATAATTACGGCGAGGGAGGAGCGATGTAAGGGAAAGAAGCCTTAAAATGCTGCTTTCTTATGTGCGTAATCGGACACACGATTATCATAGCGTTAATTTTCAAAAATAATGCAAAGAATAGCAGTAAAATTTACGCTCAAAAATGATAGAGAAAAATTTTATGAATTCAACGTGAAGAAGGGAACAATTTTAAAGCTCAATCAGATCCCAAGTTATCAAGTAAAACTTGTAAATTTATATAAGTAAAGCTAGTGGTTACTCAGGAGTTCTTTACTGATACATCTTATACGCATGATAAATATGTACTCTAAATACCGAAATTTAATAGCCAAAGTTATGGGCGAAATTTCACGGCAAAATTTCATACCTGTAAATAAGAAATAGCGCAGTTTTTTTTCAATTTAGTAGTATTATTAGTCTCGAACCTACTAAATTTCATGGATTGAGCTTAGTATTAAAATACGAATTCGAATATGAACCTCCAGATCTAAAACATTTAATTGCTAAAAGTGACTAATTTTTTACTATTACATCAGAATAAGGCTACAACATAGCATGAGCAACAAGCCAAGCGGCCGTGTTGGGGTTCCAGGCAAGTCCCATTGCTGCCATATCACGTACGGGGGAACGAACGATTAGACGGGACGTAGGTTAGGCTTAGTCAAAGAATAGGAAGTATTACTATCAACTGTGTTCTGCGATCACCATCGCTACTGCTATCAAATCCATCTATTCAGGGAAAAACGAAAGTATAGAGAAATAAAAGTGTCCCACTCGCAACCATCTATTTCCACGTTCGTTTTAATATAGGAACGCGGACGTTTTACAATGCAGGGATCCTACCATTTATTTTTACATCATCACTTCTTTTCTTTCAGATATTGACCCGGAAACTTAACACAACCATCAGCAATTTTCTGTTAACTATACAAAAGCACAACCCACCATCAGCGTCACGCATAAGCAAAAAGCGCAATTGTCCACGGCGTCAGAAATACGGCATCCTGCGGGCAAAACCGTCTCTCTTTATCCGTAATGTTTGGCCGGGCGCTATTTAACTCGTTCACTGATGATCATTTCATTTTCCAGCGAACAGCTCGCGGATATGCGAAAGGACACCATGCACACAAACCGGCGACACCCCAGTGTGGCCAGGGCATAAAGTCTCAAACATTTTCAAGATATTCAAGAATATATTCAAGATATTCAAGAATATATTCAAGATATTCAAGAATATATTCAAGATATTCAAGAATATATTCAAGATATTCGCATTTCATGGTGAGGGAGCATTTCGCTTCTACCGCCCAAACGGCGCCCGCACACGGGACAATCAGAGGAAGTACACGCTAGGGACTCCAATAAATAACAGGTAAAATAAAGGAGACTGATAGCGAAGTGCAGCGCGCGTGCCATGCGTACATGAAGCGTTGTTATTTTCCGTTCTTACGCCAGCCCTCACAGGACGAGAGCTGCATCGCTCCCCGACTACAAATAATTGGACGCTTGAAGTGTGGTTTCGAGGCAAGTTTTTAGTACACAAGAATTTTTTCGTTCGTATTATTACTTTAAGAATCCCTGGAAAACAGCGTGGTCCATCGGGTTCATCGAGTCCAGTAGTAGAAGATTACAGCGCATTTAAGTTTAAGTACACTGCTTAACCTCAAAACGTCATTAATGTGAAATTTAAGCGACGCTTAAACGCTAATTAAGAACTACGAAACTACTCGTACACTCCTGAAATTAAGATGCGATCAACTACTGAATAAGCAGCAAACTTGACAAATAAATACTCAAAATATTTGCATATCAAAACGAGACTGTCTTTCAAAGCCGCGAAGTATTATTGTGTATCTCTTTCACTCCAGGTACATGATCCGAATCTTAATACTAGCAGTTTGCCAGAGCAAAAACGCAAGTCAAAAGTAAAAATGCAAGTTAAAAGTAAGAACGCAAAACTGCATCGAGCGCATAAAAGGTAGGCCCTCGCTTTAATTGAACCTGAGAACCACGAGAATTTCTCCGCCCGAATGAAGAAAGGAGCTCAACCAGACATAAAAATCAAGCGGTTTCATGTAAGCATTGCAGTGCATTTGCAGGCCGCACAGGCTTCAAGTACAAGGGTTGGATCGACTGGAACACAAGGGTTGGATCGACTGGAACACAAGTGTAGTATTGACAATATGAACACGATTCAAGGATCGTATCAATATTCCAGCCACAGCGACAATTAGAAACGGTTCATCAAGGTGAACTATAGGAGATGAAGGCCTAACTCGAGTGCGTGTCAATAGCCCATGCAGCTGCCGCGATGACACGGAACTTACGCACATCGTTGTGTCACACTAAACACTAATCAGTTGTTTAATGTAGAGATTCCACTGACTTTGCGTATAAAGAGTGCATAGACTTAAAATATGAAAAGGAACGATAGGTTTGAAGTAGACTTCGATCAAAGCGTTGCATAAATTCGTAGTAGCGATCTAAAATGAGGTCTCTGAAAAAAGTTAGAGAAGCAGCCATAGAAGGGAACACTTTCAGTTTAGTTTACCATGTGTATGTGTAACCTCTATTGTGTTCACCAAGCGTCATGGGAACACGACGTGGTCCCAACATTATTCTGAATGCTACTATTACTACTTTTGATTCCGTTCTCACAATATGGAGAAGAAGTGGAACTTGATGCTCATTCAATTTCATTTCATTTCACCTCAGCATAGCATCATTACTTGGCATCAAAATTAAATAAATTGGCATCAAAATTAAATAAAATTTAAAATTTCAATGTTCTAATTAGAAGTTGGGACAACTTCAATGGAAAAATCCTTTAGTTTTGTTAAATACATTCAAATATTGAACTATCTAACGATTAAATCATTTTGGCGATAAGGCTGCACTTCGCTTTTTATAAAAAAAACTAGGAACATAGTTTTGGAAGTAGATTTTGAAATCCATATTGACGGTAACAAGTTAATGGATTCATAAGTAGTTGGCGACTTACAGTGGGATCACGCTGCACTTAGAGCGACCCAAAGAGCACAACACAACGTAACCAAAACTTCCATAACGGCGCGGCTGAGGCGAAAGGCTGGCGCAGGTATTAAGGGGCGCCGCAAAAACCTAGCGTCGGAGCGCACGACGGGTCCTCAGTGTACCGAGGCTGTCAACATTTATGCAAAATTATGGGTGGGTGAAGTAAAAAAAAATTTATGTATTAACACGAATGTAACACCGTTCGGTCAAATTCAGTTGTGAGTCAGTCACAGGAAGTTCATTGTATAGGTATGCACCGCTTCAAATTGAAGTATATTTTATTGCTGTAGAATTTTTATGCTGAAATGAATCGTGGTCGATTTGGTGACAAGTTCTGACAGGGCTGACAATTGCGTCGGCAGGCATAACTAAACACAAATCGTATTTTAAAAGAAATTATTCTGAAATAAGTAAAAGTTTGACCCTCAGGCCGAGAGAGAAACACTGTTCGAAATACTTCAAAATCGAGCAAGAGCAGCCAATCTTAGCAGCGACAGAATGAGTACTGTTCTATTCGTAATACTTGAAGCTGACAAGAAAAAGACTGTCGATTCTGCAAAAGCCAGCAACAAGATAATTATATTCTGTGACAGCGTAAAGCAAAACTGGATGTAGCACAGCGCTCGCCAGGAATGAGCTATATTTTCCCATAAATATACGAAGTATAGAAGATGAATACATAGAAAGGCTGAGCATAATCTGCAACTACACATAATTTGATACAAGTTCATTACTCGACACGTAACTTAAACATTCAAAATGAAAATGCATATTTTTTGCACGGTCTCGACAGTTCAAACTTTTGAATGAACGACAGCCGAGTCAATTTGAAGTAAACCGAAACTACAGAACTAGACATCATTTAGGCAAATATCATTCACTCGATCGAGTTCGTGGCCAGTGGCTAGAACAGACGCAAGAGAAAGTAACTTGCAAACAAAATTAATTCAAAAAAGATCGTGCATTAGAATTAAATTGACATACCTGAACTGGACCAGCTTCTGAACCCTTTCCTGGCACTGGTTGAAGACATGTTCCGTTTGGATGAAGGTGGAGGTCTGTAGCCTGGGGCGTGATATCTCGCAGAGCGAGGGACGCCTGGTCCAGACGAGGACGGTCCAGCAGGCGATGGGGCGGCCGAGGTAGAGATCCCTCCTCTGCTCTCAGGCGGTTGTTGAGACGACGATGGGTACGAGTAGCTGGGAGACGCCCGGTAAACGCCACTCGAGCTAGGTAAGGTACGAGGCAGGGTTGCTGTTGGGAGTAGTTGCGCAGGTGTCGATCGCGGTAGTGTCGTCGACCGAACTTCTGGACTTACGCGGTCATTCTTGGGATCGGGGACAGATGATCTTCGAGGGTAGCGGAAGAAGCTTCCAAGTTTCTTAGACTTTTTTTCCTCTTCATCTTCAGGTCCTGAGGATCCTTGTAGAGAACCACGACTCGACGCAGCCAGGCTTCCTCTACTGCTGGTCGTTAACGATCCGCGGCTGCTCGCATTAAGTCGTATATTGGATGAACTGCTTCCTATGTGTCGGTCGAGAGAATCAGACGCCTTCAGGGTAGAGTCCGAATCGAGCTGCTCGTAACTACTCGTCGTAGAAAAATCGGAATGCCTAAATCGATCGCAAAGATCACCAAGAGACTCGGATCTCTCACCAGTGCTTGTTTTAATATCATCGCACTGGATTTTTTCCAAGCTCATGTGACTTTTGGCCTTCCTCGTATCAGGTCGTTTGCTCGACTTCCTCGCTTTAGGTACGCCGACGTGCTCACGTGCGTCAAACTTGTCCTCGTCGATTGTAACGCTCTGCCAAACTTCTGGCTCGTTGCCGCTGCCTTCCGTAACGTAGTACTGAATGCTGGTGACCCCGCGCTCCTCCAGACTGCGTTGCGACACCGACGTCTGCGGTGTGAGGTAAGAGTCAGGCCGGGTGTAGTGCCTCGGCGAGTCATGTGATGCGAACACAGTTCTTTGGCTCTCTAGAGAAGTAAAATCCTCAGCTGATGACCTTTCGCTAATGATCGAGAGCGCCTTTTTTCGAGATAATTTCGGAGTGCCTGACTCGGGCGACTGTTCGGTGTCAGTGGGACTGCCATCCGATTCAAAGCTCGTGTCAGGATAAGCGAAAAGGGGAGGTTTCGAAGATTTAGGGTGGTTTCTTCCACTGAGCGAATCTATATCATCACCAGTCTCGCTCCCACCCGAAACTTCGTGCATAAGTTCTACTAAACTAGTGCCTATGTGATGGAATACTTTTGCTAATAAAGGAGGAGATGCATTTTGGGAGCCAGAACCTATACTAACACGATCACTGTCAGACTTCATGTGCCCAATAGTTGATAAGAGACGCTGGTACATGAACAAAGTTTCTTTGTTACTCGATGAAACGTCTTCTGAACTTTCGGAATAGGCATGCCCACCGAAGAGCGAGTGAGCGCTGTCCGTATCGCTGGGTTCTCCGCTTTGGTCGAATTTCTGAATAATTTGTTGGCAGGACGCAGAGATTTGCTTACTTAACTCAGACGGTAGAGGGTGCGCTTGCTGGTCCAACAGCGCATATGTGCCTTCTAGATCACTCGCTGTGTAATCAGAAGAATCGTAAGAGTCACTCCATGTGTCTTCCGAACTTAAATACTCGACAATTTCCTTTACTTGTTCATCATTGATATCAGGAACTTTCTTCATGAGAGACGTCAATTTTGCTTCGAATAGAAGCAACTGAGGAGACTTCACAGTCGAAGATTTTTCACGAGCCTTCATGAGCATATTTCTGAAGAAAATTCGCATTCTATTCATCATGATGTTTGTTTCCTCATCGGAGCTCCAGTTAAAGGAATCCTTACGGCTCACCTTTATTCTATCTTTGGAGAAAGGAGGAAAATCAACAGAACTACCCGTACTGGAGCGAGATACTTTGCCTCCATCGCGACTTCTATCTTCAGTCTCTGACTTGCCATTACAATCGTCTATTTTTTCCGCCCGAGAGCTGCCGTCGGCTTCCTCGTTTTGACTATTTTTCTGATCCTTCTTGCCAATACCAAAGTTTTTGTCGTCGGCACTCGAGTCAGAAGACATTTTCTCCCTGCTTTCTTTTAACTTGCTGCCGTCGTCCGGCTTGTCCTTGAGAAGATCGTCAGAGCTACCAATGAAACCACTGTCACGACTTTGATATTTTCGGTCGGACAGATCGCCAACAGAAGCGTGGCTCAAGTCTTTTTCTTTGCTGCCTTCTTTCTCCCCTGAGTCGTGGTGACTTCTTTTATGGAACGCACCAGCTTCACTCGTTGCTCGCATTTTTTCAGCAAATTTTGAGTCTTCTTTAGCTTCGTTATCGAGGGACTTAATTTCGCTTTTCTCGCTATCCGACCTGCGATCACTCAAGTCCGAGGAGCTCTTTTTCTTTTTTCGTCGTTTGATTGTGTCAAATTGACCATCAACTTTATCGAAAGCAATTTCTTCACTCTCGGTAGAACCTTCATCTTCTCCACTTACAAGATTGCGCTCTCCATCTCCGTCTTCGCCCGAGTGATGGGAACCGTCAGAAGGATACTCCCCTCTATCAGAAGAATACCCGTGACTCCGGGATGTTAGGCCAAGGCGAAACCCCCTCGGCCTGAGAAGCTTTTTCCTTGGCTGTTCGGGACTGGGGGATCCTTCAGAGTCGCTCCCCACAGATCCGCTTTCGTCGGTGTGCAGCTCAGAGTCCTCTCCAACAGAACGAATCGAAGGTTGTCGCTCGAAGTTGGCCCCTAAGCCAGTAAGAAAATATTTCTCGAGACGAGACGATGCCAATTCAGCGGGGTCAATTCCATCGTTCTCCTGTACATCATTAGACTCCAAACTTTCGTTAAAAATGGAGCTAGAAGTTTCAGAATAAGAATCACTGTATTCACTTTCCTCGTTTCCTATCTTTTTAGGCTCCGCAGGGCCATTACCAAGGCCAAAGAAAAAATATTTTTCCAGCTCTGAGGGATCGGGGTTGCTCACTTCATCATCCTTTTGACGTCGGTCGTAGTCACTCTCTTCGCAGCTCTCTTCGATAATTGTGTGCAGCGTGAGATCAAGATGAGGTCTACAATTTTTGATGTCAGCTTGAGGCACGTCAAAAGCATAATCATCATCATCGTACTCATCATCAAAGTATTCCTCCTCATTCATTTCGTCACCATATTCATGGTCGAATGAGTCTCGCTCTTCGAAATCCTCGGCCCCGCTGGAAAAGTTCTGGCTGTCTTCCAGAGAACTGAGAGCACTGTGCTGCTCTTTGTTATAGAGATCGTCTTTCTGATCCTGGCTAAGATCTTCTTCAATAGCTCTGTCATCGAGAGACGAATCCCCTTCCGGAGTAGGAGTGATATTCGGAGTGATATTAGGGCTCGGTGTAAGAGTAGGACTAAGGGACGGACTTGTTTTATTCATACCTTCATCAAGGGTACGATCGGGAGTCTTAGTGCGACGACGCACTTCAGGAGTCTTATTGAGTCTTCGAGGAGTATGGGGAGAGTCGAATCCTAAAGTTAAAGTGAAATAATTAGCGAGACCTGAAGATGGTTCTGGAGAATCGGAACGAGATCGACGGTAATGCTGTTGATTTTCCTTAGTTGTAGAGATGATATCTTGTAGTTCTGAGACATTGCTTTGCCGGGTTGGAGAGCCACTGCGAGAAGATGCAGGGCTCGTAACTTGCACAGACATTACGTGTTCAGAAATATCTTTGCTACCCACTTCCAATATCGTCACGTCATTTCCTTTAATCTTCCTGCTGTTGTCCTTAGACGTAATCTTCTCTCTACCAGAAGAATCGGTTTCACAGTCTTCACTAGACTCAGCTCCAGAAGAACCGCCTGTGACAACGATGCAAGTCGGTTTGATCTGCACGTCAGAGTCCGTCGAGTCGGACCTGATGTAGATGCGGCCGTGAGTGAGTGGAGCAGGTTTGTCTTCACCTCCCACCGACACAATCGACACCAAATTACCTTCCTCACTATTGTCGGAGTGCTGAGACTCGCTGTCGCCCGTTAGAACGGAGTCGTAATTAGAAGAAGACCTGCGTTTGTCATGCAGAGCCAAGCGTTGCCTTCGCTGCTCTACAAACAATCGTTTAAGGGAATTGTCTGATCTCGACCGCTCTATTATTGTGTCAGCAGAGTCACTCGCGTCAGACCGATCGATATCGGAAGATGACGACAGACCATCAGATGAGGATGACCGTTTCTTTGTACGTTTCGGGGGTTGAATGACTTCCCTGTTCTCAAATACTTCACTGCTTTGCTTAAATTTCAACGATGACGACGAACTGGACTGATCTGAAAAAGCGGGAGAATGGCGTATGCTAGAAGTATCACGATCGACACCATTATTTCTGTCGGTTTTACTTGCACCCGAATGATCCGATCCAGTCTCCAGCGACTTTTGGTCTATCTCACTGGCACCACATGAACTACTCGACACTTGATCAGCCACCACAAAACTAGGAGGACCACTTTCATCACTACTTTGCACAGTATCCGCGCTTATATCACGTAGACCAGCGCTGGAAGGTTCCGGCACGCACTCCCTCACCACCGCATCGCACGCTACTGACATACGGTTGTGTGCTTCGCTGGAACTGTTCTGGCTCTCTTCACTTCCTTGCTGCTGCTGCTGCTGCTTGAGCTGTTCCAATGGCTGAGAGCTTCCGGTCCCGAGGTCATTATCACCATCGACATCAGGTAATTTATTGATATTAGATTGCAACGATTCAAAATCTGGAAACAAAACTTCGGTATCTAAGCTTGGGTCCAGCGGATCCTCAGTCACACGGCTTTCGTTGCTGGACTTGACTGGAGTAACACCATTAGGGGGGCTATGAGAAATTTCTCCCCCGCATTCCCCAAGCACGTGCTCCTCGTTAGTTGGGGAGGGGGTGGAATTTGAACTTCCGCAGTCGGTCTTATCGCCCAGACTCGGACGATTATTGTGGTCAGAGCTCGTATTGTTGCTATTCTCTCTCTCTCCTACACCTTCTTGACCAAACGCAACACACTCGGCATTATCTATCACACTTGCACCAGAGCTGGGGTCGGTAGCTTTAATGGGAACCTCGTTTTCTACTGACGTAGGTTTAATCCCATGTTTTGTCACATCTTCCTCAACAGATTGACGATGTTCCTGGCTCCCACTGAGCTGCTCTTCATCTCCATCGCTCTCTTTCTCTTTAGTTTTATCATACGAATTAGATCTTAAATTATCACGAGTATTAAAACCAGGAGATGCGTCACCCGCTGCACAAGTTTCATCGTTGCTTGCTGACGACTCAGCAGGCTGACTAGCAGTTGTTTCCTTCGTATAGTCTAAAACATTATCAACATTAACATTATTTAAAATTTTGACGTTATCTACAGAATCTAATGCGCTCATAACACCATCTTTCTCAATAGAGTATGACGATTCGGTCTTAAGCTTATTTTCACTGTTTAATTCACGAACATTAATAGGTTGTTGGGAATCGAAATCATCGCTTTCGGGTACATTTTCCATATCAGACGTAGATAAACTTCTATTAACGTCGTACTGACAGCTCACATGCATCTCATCATCAGTATCGCTAGCTGACGATGCACTTCCACAGTCATCAAATGCTTCGTCATTATCGTCATTTCGTTCAAGACTTTTCATTTCCGACGAATTTTCGTCGACATCTTCTATGAGATCTGAATTCTGCTTGTTTCTCGTGTCCACGTCGCCCTCGCTTTCCAAAGACAGCGAGTCGACGCTCGGCCTATTTTCTCCGACACTTCCGTTCTCTGTTCCACAGCCTTTTTCTTCCAGAGTTTTGTCGTCTGCTGGGTCAGTCAAGCTATTATCTGTGTCAGTTATACTGTTATCTGTGTCACAGATGCGGCCAGCGTCACCATCGGGAGTACGGCTCATTTCTTGACACGAGTCCAAGTCTCCGGGGAAAAGCTCAGAAGCTGTGCTCTCTGTTTCAGCGGACATCTTTTCCAGTTTAGCAGAGCGGAACTTGGAACTGAGAGAAGTTTTCGTAGGTACGGAAGATAACTTTGAGGTTTTTCCAGTGAGAGTCGATGTCGATTGTGCTGAACCGGATGTTCTCACAGGAGGAAAGGCAGAAATTTTACTGCTAAAAGTAGAAACTCCGCTCGGAAGGGTAGATGAGGAGGATTTATCGGATTTTGTCAAGTCGATTGAAGGAGATGAAACTTTAGTTGAAAACGAGCGTGACTTTGGCCGAGACAAACGCCGGATGTCAGCATTAGAAACTGAAGAGGACTCGCTCGTTCCAGAGGTGACGGGAGGCGACGACGTTTGGATACTGGAAGCGGACGATACACTTGTGCTGGTGCCAGTGACCTTGAATGGGATGTTCGGATGGACTTTAGACGCCGGGGCAGTAGACTCAGGTGACGTAAAGACGCAGGAATTCGGAGAAACACCAAGCTCGAGGCTTACAGAAGACGTAGTTTTGACATCGCCTAATTGAGACTGAATTTTCGAGTTGGCCTTGGACTTAGTTCGAGGTGGAGGACGGATGGCAGGGTCCGACGGACCAGTCGTAACTGAGCTCGAAGTGTCACAAGAAGTATCCACTGAGCGGGTAACTGTACCGTAACTGTCACTACTGGAACTTAGAGCGGCCGGCTGTAGGCATCGCTGCCCCAAACCATTCCAGCGCTCGACGCCATTTTCATGACTCTCGGATTTAATACCAACACTTTTCACTGTATTCGCACCACTGCTAACTGTATTATTATCACTGCACTTAACATCTACATTCTTAACACCACTCCTCTGCCCACTAAATGCACTCAAGTCACGAGAAAGATTAGCACTGGCATGAGGAGACGACGAGCGACGCTCACCCTCACTCACTCGTGTATCGCGGGCAACTGAGGAGGGTTCCCGTCTCAGGTGTGCACACGGAGGAGAGGGGATGGTGTGACTCCGGTCACTGGGCAGGTGACTTGCGAATGTGGAGGTGGAGGAGGTGGAGGTGGTGGTGGTGGAGTTGGTGGTGTCCGCACTTTTGCAAGAGCTGGAGCAGCTGGAGATCGCAGTGGTCGCATTGGTATCGTAGGTAGAGGCGCTGGTGCAGCCAGTAAATTTTTGATCTAATTCCTTAGTTTTCGCTACAATTGTACCCGCTTTAGATTTAATACCTAACTCGCTAGCATTAGGTGGAATTTTATTGTCGTCTCGATTTAGGAAGTAGGATTTTGGCTGACTAGAAGTCGTTTTTTGCGGGCCCGCTTTGATTGGACTGGCATCTCGAAGCGGAGTCAAAGATTCGTTGTCAGTTGAGGCTTTAGTTCCTCCGTGCGAGGTTTCCTGGGCTCGGTCTTTGCAAGACTTTCTCCGCTTGATGGTCTCAATTACATTGCGGTAATTGGACGACTGCCGCGCCTCTTCAGACAACTTCACGATATCCATCTCTCCACTGCCAGTGCTCCTCGCACGAGTGACTGCAGCGTTCTTCTTATTTTCGTCTTCTTGGTTTGGCGAGGTTCGAGGGGGGCTAGCAGGGTTCCACCCCACGCCAGGGACAACTTGATCACTGTGAACACGCCCTTCTTTGGAATAGATATTATTAGTATTTGGAGATACTCTGGCTGGAGTAATCTTGTTATAAGGGGTGCTTATATGATTAGCAATATCGAGTCCAGCTTTCGTGCCTACATTGCTTGAAGTGTGGGGTTTCTCCTCATCGTTAACTTTCCTGCCCAATAAAACCCCGGAAAGACTTGGCTTATTTTTGGGCATAGAACTTTCTTTGAGACCACCCTGAAGGCTGGAGTTTTTGTACGTGCCACTACCTTCTTTCAAGGAACTCAAAAAGTTAAAACTCCCGAATGTTTTCGATGTTACGGGAGAGGAAGTCGTCTGATCATGAACCGCGTTTCTTCGGGACAAATGATCGGATGAAAAACTCTTGCTTCGTTTGGTACTTAATGTATTACTTCTGTTTTGATCCCGTGATTCAGGCGCAGAACTCTTTCTGTCACTGAAAAATATCGTTGGTTTTTTACTTTCTTTACTCTGATCAGACGAGTCGACGAACTTTTTTCTGTCAACGCCCGACTCAGTACCTTTAATGCGATCGTCAGCATTCCAGTCTGTGCTGAGAGACTCGAACTTGCTCGTTGGCTTGAGCTTGAATAAGGCAGAAGTTTTGTCAGGAACAGCGGGTTTAAAATTTATCTTTGGTTCAAATTTAGCTCCGTTGAGTCTCGCAGAAGTATTCTTGGCAATATCTTTATCTGTCCTCATCAAGGGTCTACTAGAAGCGGAAACATCACTCGAACTTCTTCCTAGTTCCGACCTTTTTGCATCAGTTTTGCTCGGGGATATTTGAGAGTTAGAATAAATTGGTTTCGAAGAATCAGAAATGCTGTGTCCCAAGCTCTGAGTAGTAACGTTAGACCGCATTCTTTCGCTCTCAAACCCAGTCTTGGGAGGAGAACGTATTGACGGAGAAAATGAATTTACTTTTCCCATGTCTGACTTCATCATAGAATCGTTTTGACTAGGATCGCTCATTAGTATAGGTAGACTTTGTATATTCACTGTGATATCCTTTGACTTCCGTCTCTCAGCAGTGATTTGAGCAGTTGAAACATTTTTCTTTGCGACACCATTTTGTAAAAATTCATTTGTTTGGACGACCGGCACACTGAAGTCGCGCCTCGACACATGACAGTCCCCGTCTGCTGAGTGCGTAGATGCGCTGGACTTTGCGAGACGGGCCGCTTCCGAGGCAGGAAAGTATTTCGGTCTTTCTGTTGGTGTAAAAGCACCCATAAGAGCAGCTTGAAGCGCTTGAGCTTCTGCCTGCACGGCTTCTGTTTGTTGGAGCATGGCATGAAGTTGGCTGGGATGTATGGCCCCGATGGGGGGGAAATAATTACTACCCACCGGAGGGCACAGATGACTTGGTTTTGGAGGACGGGGAGGAGGCTCGTCAGGATTGTAACGGATATTGTGCTGTGATTTGGAGCGCGGCCTGTTTCGTGCGTCGTCACGCGCAGTTCTGCGAGATATTCTTTCTCTCGAAGTGGGGTAGTTTTCATGGTCACTGAGAGCGTCCTCCCGACCATGAAAGTCATCAGTGTTTACCGATGCATCGACACGAAGGTTGCTTCTACGGTACTTGCCGTGGAAAGAATTTGCCTTGGTAAGCTTGGGTGCAGCTCCAGTTTCTGATTCGAGAGAAGTGTTGTGTTCAGAGCCTTTTGATGAATCTGAACTTATGAAAACGAGTTTATAATCGTCGCCTTCGGGGGCCAGACGCTCGTGACTCATTGCGAATGTTTCACCTAAGGTAGCATCCGAGAAGGGCCGACGACGTTTGGAAGTTTCCGTCTCAGAAATACGAGGTGTGACTTGTGGAGGGGATCGATACGACGGAACGTCATAAAATGAGTGTCGATTGGAAGGTAGTGCAGAGGAACCGCTCGGTACCTCATCAGAAGAAAGCCGCCTCGACTCAGCCTGGGTGGGGTCGTCCGACCACCGCCAGGACGCAGGTCTCGCAGGAGGTTCTTCGGGCGTCATGGCATGGCGGTCCCAGCGTCTGTTAGCGAGGCTGTCGACTCCGCACCATGTGGGCGACTCTTGGGAATACTTTTTGAGGAGCTGCAACGACTCTGAATTGATTATCTCATTCGTGATGTTCCGACGCGGGCTACGATTGCGCAGATCTAGCGTCAAGTTATCTCTTGACGGTCTAGTTTGGTCTCGCGAAGGTCGAGCG
The DNA here is from genome assembly GCA_014899125.1 of Orchestia grillus. Classification (NCBI taxonomy): domain Eukaryota; kingdom Metazoa; phylum Arthropoda; class Malacostraca; order Amphipoda; family Talitridae; genus Orchestia; species Orchestia grillus. The sequence goes on from VOMN01063530.1 coordinate 25,160, forward strand.
GAATCCACAGATGGCCTGAAACTGTCATGTTGGTCTCGAGTCTTGTTGTGATGATAATTTTGATTGTAATATGACTCTCGTTGATTAGCAAGGCTGCCACTCAGTGAGTTATCTAGTAGAGAGGGCGACCGTCGTGGTTGGACGTAGGGACGATAACGGTCACCGGAGTAGTGGCTCGAGTCCCGAGGGCCAGAAGCAAGTTTAAATGACTGGGAGTGTGTTATTCCGGGACTACTCTTCTGTAAAATGTCCTGTCCTGACTGAGGGTACTTGAAAGAGTGCGAGTATTTCAAATCTTTCTTAAGATAATCACACGATGAAAAGTCATCTGGAGCAGAAATGTTAATGCTGGACCCGGACTTCGTTGACAACATGTTGGTGACCGTAGATTTGATACCACGCTCGAAATCCTGCACGTACTTGGCAACACTGCCACGGGACGCGCTCGTACCGGACTCGGTCCGTCCAGCTTGAGGGGAATCGGAGCCGTCGGTATCGTGGAAAGATTTGGAGCGACGGAGCGTCTCGATCGCTCCTCGAGAAGGCCGTCGAGTCCGGCCTGTAGTTGCGTAACCTTCGGAGAACAACACACTGACATGGGAACAATGTTCGAGACCGTTTGGAGCACTGAGAATTTGTTCACAGATCTACAAAGAAACGATTGAGAAAAAAGCTAATAACTTACGAAAACGGAATATCGAACAGTATTTCAGCAAAAATAGAGATACACCAAGCAAATCTATCGAAAACTAGAGTGATGTATACAAAAAAACAATTCATGGATGCTGCCACATTTACAACAAAGAGCTTGAAAATGAGATGCAATACAAATGAGCCTAGATAAGCGAAGCTCATGTCCGAAAATTATTGAAAAAGTAGCAGTTAAAACTCCGCGCAACGCAACGTCTACAGCAAAAAATACCCAGGTTAATTTCATAAGAAACGCATGCAGTTGAAGCGAACAATTGGTTGAGTTACGTTAGTGCCTCATGCAGATGTTAGCATACCTTCGTGCGACCAGAGGAAAAAAGAGTTTCTTCTTGGAAAAATGACTCCACTTGGTTGAGAGAACACGTCATGCAGACGGAAAAATTTCCGTCAACGACAGTAGACTCCAGCCGAGGTCCAGTTGACAGATCAACTTTCTCGCTGAAGAGGGTACTAGGTATAATTGATTCATAAACAAAAGAATAAATCTTCAGAAACTTATTAGTACCCAGATAAGATTCATCAATTCATGCAGGGAAGAGGGAAAGAAAACTCTGAGTGTCTAAGACGAAAGTCCCCCAAGAAAGAACACCTGCCGAAGAATCCCTTCGCGGAGTACACATTTTGTACAATTCAGATATAAGCCTTCATTCTAGAGACAGCATCTTGCACTTTTAGAACAAATACATAAAAAAGAGCGGAACAACGCTGAATCGTTCCTACGCTAAACTTGCTACGAGTTTCACTTCGGTCAGAGAAATAAAATCTTAAGCATTAGAGAAAAGGATCGATTAGAAGGCAAAAACACAAAGTATGAAAAAATAAATAAAAAAAACACGATATAGGAGATAATTTGGGATGTCCTCGTCAGATCGGCGACAGCCAATGAGAGGGAGTCGAGCACACCACGTGACCTAATCCTTTAACGACCAAGTTATGATCGCACTAATGCTGCATTTAACACTGTAATTTAAACTAACAGCAGCTGTGCATGTGCTCCAAGACTGAATTTACCTTGTTCAACGAAATAGTAGAAGCATTCTATCAAATAGGACCGAAAAATTTTTTTGGTGGATAAAGGGTTGAAGTATCACTATCACAATGATCTATCACTGCCGCTCGAGATGAAATGTGGAGAGATTTTCAGGTGCTGCTGCAACAGCACGAGTGGTGCTGCTCTTCAGGTTCACATATCGCCTGTTCCAGTTACCTTGATTATAGCACCCGTACGCTAGTTGAAAGGCGGGAGCAAAGTGAAATTACTTCCCACCACAAAAATAAAGATACGCTATTTCGCCAGTTATACTCATGATAATAGGCTCTCCGCTCGCAAGTTACGCAGACGGAGATACAATGCACAATTTACCTGCGCTGCACACAGTCCGCACTGCACACTACCAGCATTGCACACTGCCCGCACCGCACACTGCCAGTACATATATTCTGAATTTTCGTCGCATCAGGCACCATCACTCATTAGTGGCAATCAATTTACTTCAGACCTCAAAGGACTACAGCCGGACAGACTTCTATTTGCTGTAAAGACCAAACGCTAAAGTTCTCTGTCTCAAGTCGTCATTCTCAAGTCGTCTGTCTACGAGAGCGGCCATAACCGGTCCCCCCGTCCCTCACGCACGCGGGCTGTTGACGTGTATTGTCCCGTAATTTTGGACTCGCGTGATGCCGCCCCGTAATGAGAGATGACTCCTTATTTTGCGGGGCTTCTCTTGGATTCATTTTTTAGAGTTGCTGTCAGAGATGACCTATATAATTGATGGTTATCTTAGAAAACCCATGATTCAAGAAAAATGTCTGATAAGCTATTAAGCTTAATAAAAAAAGTGCACATCGGATTATAGAAAGCTCGTTTTCGTAAAAAGTGTAGCCTTGCATTTGAGGTGCGATCTAATCAGGTGCACTTTGACATGCGATGTGTCCACTCAGCTGAAGGTATAAAAAAATTGAACGCTTTGAGTAGAACTAAAAATTAACAAAAACACAAGATTCCACCTAAACTCTTCATGAATACCTACACGCCCCGACTTGTACACTCAAATGTAAATGCTTTTCACGCAAATAAAAAATTGCGACCTGAGCAGCAGTCACTTTTTTGTTTAATTGAGAGCACGCGCGCCGACATTTCTTGTATGACATTCTTTGTTTCCAAATTCCACATGATATTGAGTTTTTTTTTAGCCCAGTACCCTCATGTCGCGGTCTGGTCGCAGGCCCAGAGAGGTCAGGGTTCCCTTATTAAGGGGGCAAGCCCAGCTGTCTGGCCCGTACAGTCTACTGGTCTGACTCTCCCTAGTGACTAAACGCACCCTAAATAGACCTACTTCCCACTCACTCGCCCTATGCTATACTTATCTATCTTTCGTTCGCTA
>VOMN01063531.1:0-34562 GCA_014899125.1 Orchestia grillus
ATGCTTTAAAATGCCTATGAACTACATGCTAGTGAATTCATTGTTGAAAACATCAACCGGGTGTGTTAATCTACAACCCAAGCTTCGGCTCGCCTAAGCAGCGTGCGTTTCAATGCAAAACATAAGGAAAATTTTGTATTCATCACAGGCTTCTCGGTAAATGTAAGCTTCGCCGACATCAAAGAATCAATTTAACAGCGAGGAAAATATTCATCGAAAGAGGATTATAACCCATAGGGAAAATACAAATTGAAGCAAGACTATCATTGACTGAATTGTTACTAACTGATGCAATTGTGGGTTCATCGATTTAGGAAAATTATTAGGACCAGGTGATAAAATTTTAATCAAATTTATTAAAAAAATAAATGCTTTTCAATGACATCCGTAATGAACGTGACAGTTTCTACCAAAAAATATTTGGTTACACAAAATCCACGTCGTATCGAGTTTAGTTAAAGTATTTAAATATTTAAATACTGTAGAAGCTTTTTACTAAGCCCAGACTACAGTTCGGTGATAAGATATGCATTCTTCATTCAACGTGCCTCCTAGCTTCACCTATGTAGATGTCATAACAACTTTGACAATTTATTTAATACTAGGACATGCCTCCCCCTCGCCTTCAAAAATATTGGGACAAATGATGCCCTCTCATTTACGGCAAATCACACGTGAAATGATGTTGTTTTCTGTGTCTCTGATACGAGCAGCCCTCTGTGACACAGTCTCGCTGAGAAGGAATACGAACACAAGAATCTGAACGTGAGGAATTTTCTCTTATCTTATTCCTTGAGATGCGAACACGAAATTAATAAATGCACCAAGGGAATAATTAGGATACAATCATTGTTTTATAATCCGGTTTTCGAATTATATTATTTTTTTATTTGTTCCTCAAGACTACATTTCTTTCTTTCTTTCTTCGACGTGAACAGTATTTACTGAGACGTCTGCGATGAGTCGGAAATTTTCGTTACTTTTTCGTTTGAAAACACGTGTAATTCGTGTGTGCCAATGCTTGGAAAATATATTTATGAGCCCAGCTCAGATTTCCAACGTTTGACTTGCTAGATGGATGATGGCCGTCCCTTATTCTACCACATTAGAAACTACATTCTGTGAACATACGAACATTTACGCATTATTTCGTTTGAAATGACACCGGAGACACTCCATTTTCGCATTCGATCCAATTTCTTTACCTAGAGTTCGAATGGGAACAAACCCTATTTCGAAAAATCTCACGCACTTCAGAAACATTTACATATTTTAACTCTAATTTCTTCGTCATGGTTATCAGCACGTAAACATCCAAATTATTCCGAGCACCCTTCACCCACACGTGCCTGTCATCCTCCAGTCGGTCGCTCCCAGGCGACCCTCCTTCGTCATCGCCTGCAGCAGGAGGCACAGGGGCGCCGTGGGGCCATGGGCCGTTGAGGAGCTTGCGCTCCTCGTAGCGGGCGAGAGACGACGCGTCGCAGGACACCCCCAGCAGGAGGCACGTCCCCAGCAGGACACCTGCCCACAACCTCGCCATGGTCTGCACAAATTAGAGCTTGAGTTACTGGTATCCTGTTCGCGAATGAGCCTTCAACCCTAAGAAAAAGTGCATGGGAAATTTGCTAATTGAAGTATAATACCATTTTGTTTCTACTGTAAGAAAATGTTTATTTTTAATTTAGCATATTCTAGTAATTTGTTGATACTTTTATTTCTGTTAAGGATTTCAGTTTATTTGCATTCGAATACCATAAGCTTTGAAATATTGCAGGTATTCATGTCAAAGACAATTGCATACAAAAATTGATCGTTCTAATATGAAGTAATGTCCAGTATAAGAAAGGAATGCTTCACGTTTCAATAAACAAGTGTTCCTGACCGATTTCAACCTGTGAAAAGTAACAACGATTTGTGAATATAAATAATAGCGCTGACCAAAGTTACCGGAAAAGCTCTGGCCAATGCTGGGAGATGAGGTCTAAGCTTCTCTCGCAAGTTCGATGCGGTAAATTCTCCAAAAACAATCTTCTAAAAACTGGAAACCGCTTTTACTGCAAAACAGTTCGTATGAATTGAATAAAAGTGCACATTTTCTTGTGATTGTATCTATCCATTCTAATCGTTGGGCACATCAGGAAGTTCTATGTTATTAAGAAAAGCAAATATTGCTGGCGTAGAGTAAACTTCTTAGTTCTCTGCTTCCGAGGTTTTATTTTCATTCCAATAATTGAATAATAACTCTAGGCTCATTCGTAGTTCTTATTGTGTTTAAGTTTGAGACATCTTGCAGGGGTAACACCGTACCAGGCCAGTTGTACGCGTACACAGAACATGTACAACTGCCTTCATGGTGACTTCGTTATCTCTTGAGCCGAGACGCGTGAACCGAATCCCTGTGGTGGACCGACGTGTTGGATGCTTTAGTAATCATATGAATACATGTGTTGTTTGAAAGTAACCGTCTGTGACAACTTTGCAATGTCTCAATTCTCAAAATTGACACATCCCGGTAACAATCAGGCATGTACGTAAATATGTCATCGTAATCAGATTCTTTTGCGTTATTAACGTAATTCCTGGCATGCGCTCAGAAGTTCAGAGTTTACGCCGGGGTCAGAGTAGCTACGAGTTCCCCCCCTCTCTCCCCTTTTCCCCCCTCCCCTCCCTCTCCTCCCAAGTAATGCATAAAATGCGCCCTTGGTTGAAAAATGATCTGTTCTATTAAGGCTTTCTAAGCAAGGCTAATTTTATTTGACATCTTCTCTAAATTTTACATGAGAGTAATCTCCCTGTATTGAAAAACTATTACACGCCCATCTGCTCGTGAAAATGAGACGAGAGATCAAGTTCAAGTTCGTCAGCCCCTCTACGAACGTTGTTTTTTATAATATCAGCATCTTTTTTGCGTTTGTTCATTTTAATTATATTACTGCCAAGCTAATCCTCGCCCTACGTAGTGAAATCAGATGGCCTGTACGGTCACTTCAGCCTATTAGGATCGATGTCACTTCAGACCTTTTAAGTTATGGACACTACCAGGTCACAGCCACGCTTGTTGTTCTTTACGATCGCACCATCAACTCATTTTCAGCCACCAGACAAACACCGAGCGAGAGTGTCGGCAAGTCGAAGCGAACCACAAAAACTCATCGACTTCGGTGAAAAACTACCGAGTTTCACCATAAAAACACTCTTGAGTTCACATGGTATTAATCCTCTACCCACTTCAGAAACGTTGATATTCCTTTTGCAGGAGAGAGCCGAACGGTAAACTTGAATGATCTGCGGAGATATTTTGAAATTTACACGTTGATGGAGTGGGACGGCTGCGTAACGGAAAACGTACAGCCACGTGATGGTCACTAAATCCATTGCGGCGCAGGCGTCGGATCTTGATGCCTTCTGACCCCATTATTTCAGTGGGTTTGCTATTAAATGCTAATTTCTTCTGCCACTCGTTACGCATAGAAAATCATAAAAATTCTGACCCTATTTCTTAAATCAGTCTACTGTTAAATGCTAATTCAATCTACCACTCATTACGCAAAGAAAAATTTATGTACCAATATAGTATAGTGGCTGTAGTAGGCTTCAGAATATTAATTTTATTATCGTTCACGAAGACTTCCTAGGCAAGAATTACGCAATAAATAGGCAACGATGGCACTAGGGGTTAATTTATCAGTCGTTTGTTTAAATGAGCTTAAGCTAGTCACAATGTCTTTCGTAATTTTAGTCCTCTAATTATTTTGTAATGATGAAAATGTTTTCATTATGTATATTTCATCATGTATATTTCATCATTGTATCTCAGTTCTCATCATTATGCGCCAAATATACATTTGTATGTATATTTGGCGTACAAAATTTCAAAGCTTTCTCTAACGGATTCCAGTGGCTAAATTACAACAAAAAAAAGAACTGAATACAAAAAAAATGAATTGATTCCCCCGCACACTGGCAACAAGGGACCATGGAACACCCTCCCGTTATTGTATACAATGTGGGAGTTATTTTTTGAAAAGATCTCATAAATTAGAGCGACCAGGCCATTGCAGGGCCTTCACACGTGCCCACGCACCTCAGGTGCCTGCGTACCTGCTGCCGCGTGCACGGCAGCGCTCTTTGATAATGGTTGAAAAGAAAGAAGAAACCGTATTTATTCAAACAGAAGGACAAATAAATAAAGTTCTTCTTATTGGAATAAATATAGTTTTAGTCGACATGAAGTACAACAACAATGAGTTTCGAATACCTTATAACTACTGACGCGTGAGGGATGTGAGCAATATGGAGTTCAAGCTTCCTCTCCCAAAGAAAGCACTCCGTGGTTCCGCGAGAATCTGGGAGTCGAACACGGCCTCCGCTCTCGGGAACGGAGGGCACAGGCGGGACTGCCACGGCTGTGCACTGATTAGGAATTTTACTGTTTCTGTACCCGCATTTTACTGCATCCTCTGAAAATGAGCAATGTACTGCACGAAAGCTCTAGACAAAGAAAAAGTAAAACTTGAATCTAGTATGGTTTCATCTACCGTTACTTTTGGGATTTTTAAATGGCTCAATCAACCGTCATTGCTCGAACAACTTCATGGTCAGGCTTTCTGAGAGTAAAGCTGGTTTGTGAAACTCGAGATATTTTCAGTGATCCGTACGCGTCTTCCGTTGTGAACTTTAAAGCATAAATTTTGATGTTAATTTTATAGCGCACGAAAGATTATACACGTAGTTTATGCACGCTAATAGCCCATTTTAAATTAAAAGCCAATCTCGGGAGTTTTTTAAAATAAATTATCGATATGTATGTATATGAATATTCTTCATAAGACAATAGTGTTTTCAGAAGTCAGTCACACTATTCGATCAGAGTCTAACTTTAAAACAAAAGTGAGACAGCACACAAAAAAATCTTCTATCTCCATTTGTGAGTACGAAACAAGCAAAATCGAAAACTGAAGAATGAAAAATCGAATCCAAAAGCATAAAAAATCGAAGAACTAAGCACGAAAAATCGAAAACTAGAGAATGAAAAATCGAAACTAAAACACGAAAACACGGCAACTACAGGCGGTAAGTTAATTAATTGCCAGGCTGTCACAATGTAGACCTGATAAGGACGGCCCAGGAGCCCTACACAGCACTGAGGGGTCATGCCTGGTGTGTAGAAAAAGCCGCGGCTCGAGGCCATCGCAGCACACAAGAAATAGGAAACAAGTTCAGGGCCATCTCGCGAGAACTGAAATTATTACCAATTTTGCCGCCTGTCTATGCACTACACGCGTAAGAAATGGCCCTTGGAAAGAAAGTAGCGATAAAGGCGATGTAGCCATAGACAGTTGAAGGTCATTTTGGGAATAATTTGCTACCATGCTTATTTATTTAACTGAAATTGCTGTTGTATAAATATATTGTATTCCGTTTCATAATGTATTTTTTAAGCGGCTGTTGACAGCAGGTAGGTCAGAACAGTAATACCTTTAGTATTCAGTCCTTTTTTAGTAAACACTTGCAAATGTAACTGATTTACCATACCTTACACGTTTGTTGTCAATCACGTAATTCTACCCAAGGGCAGTGGCAATCACGACGTCCTTGTCCTCCTCTAAAGTAGAACTTTGCTATCTTTAACATATACCAAAATTACCAACCAGACAGCATTTTGTCATTGAGGAACAATTCTTTTTCCCTTCGAACATAGATGAAAATCGACTATCAGATAGATATAAGTGATGTTTTAAGTCAAGCAAGAACGTAAAGGAGTTAGTACATTAGTACTTCTACGTTAGTCGTAAGCACTTCTATCGTCGTCAGTATTTTTATGAGGGAAAAACACCACAGTTTTCATTAGATGCCCGCACGCAAATGTGGGGCGCGGCTCTGCCGAAAAAAGTCTGACATTTTAGTGCCTCCCTGAACTCAACGGCTGACGGAGCTACAGCAGCGAATTATCCTTGAAGATCGCTCAGCAGCTTGGTCTGCTCATTATTCAGGTGAGTGTCTGGTGTACCTTCAACCATAGATGATAAAGAAGATCATCTTTAGAATACACGTTGGTAGAATACAGCTATGTTTTTATTTTTCACCGCGTAAGCATGGAACATCGCGAAATAATACCTGGAAACCCCATTTTCAAATCCCAATTTTCCATACTTAACATTTAACATTCATTTCCCGATTGCAGGGCTTCGTAGAACGAATTTTCATCATTATCGTTCGGAGTACAACATCTCAAAAGTTATCAGTCTCGCATTTCTGATTTACATCAAAAAACAAACGACGTCCTAGTCGTCAATGCCAAAGATTGAAAGAGAAATTTCACAGTTTTGATCAAGTTTCATTGACATTTGAAAATCGAGAGTGGTTCTGCATTTTTATTGCTCATGGAAACGAATATACATGTTTGAACATTATACATCCTGTTGATCATATAAGAAGCAAAGTATCAGGTACCCAATGACTGAGAGACTAGGAATTCGAGAATGCGCATCGTGTGCAAGAGTGCTGCTGTCTGCAGTGTATACACTCTGTACACGAGTGCTACGGTCTGCAGTGTATACACTCTGTGCGAGAGTGCTACGGTCTGCAGTGTATACACTCTGTACGAGAGTGCTATGATCTGCAGTGTATACACTCTGTGTGAAAGTGCTACGGTCTGCACAGTACACACTGTGTAGAAGAGTGCTACGGTCTGCACAGTGCACACTCTGTACAAGAGTGTTGCGGTCTGCATAGTGTATTTTCTGTACAAGAGTGCTACGGTCTGCACAGTGCACACTCTGTACAAGAGTGCTACGGTCTGCACAGTGCACACTCTGTACAAGTGTGATACGGCTTTCATAGTGTATTCTCTGCACAAGAGTGCTACGGTTTGCACAGTATACACTCTGTACAAGAGGGCTACATTCTGCATAGTGTATTCTCTGTACAAAAGTGCTATAGTCTGCTGCGTATCAAGGTCGGGCACATCTCCAAAAACTTGACCAACGATACAACAGTAGCGCGGCCCAGACTCCTGTAAAGCCACTTTCGCCCTCATTCTCCAATGTAAAGGGATCGCCTTATCACCCCTTTGGAATGCGATAACTACATGAGCCTCTGGGTTCTACGAACTGGTGACTTGATAAAGTGCCATGGTGCAGTCGAATTAAAGCTTTTACTAGTGTTGAATATCCGAATGTGATTGAACTTTTCCGCATGTAAGAACAAGCATCCCAGTTAAATTCCACAACGCAAATTGAACTGAAATTCATGGAGCTTAGGGATTTAATTGAGAATTCAATCATCGTAATTTCCCAGATAGATTTCAGTTTTCCCCTTATCCTTACCCAGTCAGAGACATGGGCATGCGGCTCCTCTCTTGCCCCCCATGAGGTACTCCACACCTTTGAGCTCATCCGGAGTCATTGAACTTGAGAAGTAAAATATACTCTCATGAACAATGTTATTTACTGAACTAACTTGGCCTCGCAATATAACGTCTTTGGCAAGGGAAAAGTTACACATTACTGTAAACTTTGGCCCACTGCAGCATAGAATGAAATTATAAACGAGTTTAGTTAGTTTCGTTTCCGACGGCCATAGACTGTCGGAGAGCAGTCATCACTGAGCGTGCAATCTAGAGTTGATTACAGCGTTTAATATTTTAGTGCAAGGAATGATTTCCGATGAGCGGCACCGCTCATTTAAATAAAACTTCTTTTTATACGAATATTTACTCAGGTTTTTTATTTTTATAAACACGAATTTTGCTAAATGAACCGATGAGTATACCCCGTTTATTTTCTATCGATAAATGATAAATTCGAGTAAAAAAAGACTAGCTACGATCAACCAACGTTGTTCTGCCTCTACTCAACTAACATCCACCAAGTGAGGTCTAATTTTTCAGAGAGCATTGTAAGGCCGCCAATTACTTCACAATTAACGATGCAAAATTGAGAGGAATGCTAAAGGATCATCAGGGCGGGGAATGCTAAAGGATCATTAGAGCAGTAATAGATGAAGCAAGGGAAGAGCTGGCGTTAACAGTTGGCAAGGGCACCTGAACTTTCTGTACGTTCGACCACAGGAAGTCGAGTTTCGAATTATTCAAGATCAAATCTTCCTCCGATTTGATGCGGCACCGCTGCGACGTTGTAATATAGACCGACTTGGATGATTCCATACAACTTGGATCAAATTGCAATGAAGAAGGGGTTGTGTTTCTAACGCTGATACACAGCTGATAACTGGGTTGGTGACATTTATCGTTGAATTTCTACTTCTTTTTCTGGTATTTTTGATTTCAATTACATTTTTTTCTCTTTTTCCCTGAAGAATTTCATAGAAGCAATATTCACACTACAATTTTAAACATTGAACTCAATCAAATAGGATAAAAAATCGTACTTTAAAAATTATTCGTACAGGTTTAAAATAAGGAATATGATAACCCCAGTTGAAGTGAGTAAAATACGTTTTTGGGGTTAATTAAAGACAAGGGAATGCAGGCCAGCAAGAATAAAACATGCCAAGAGGTTGTTCTAGAATCGTTTTAGTCCGTTCCACACAAACGAAGCTCCACGGAAACCGGAGTTCCATGAAAGGACCTTCACATCCTTTATGCTCCACCATTGCTTGCCTTCAGAGAGTTGTTGATCTCATTTGCAATAGAATTCCCCTGCGTATGTTTTAAGTTTAAAGTTTTTTATTCCACACGTAACATTTACGCTCATATTTAACTGTACCCAAAACCACGTTAAGGTCTTCCCTCTAAATTGAAAGTGATGAAAGATGCGTGCTGCTTCGACCACTCGGAAGCGTAAAGATGAACATGTCAGATGCTCCTCAGCCGCCTTCAGTCCGCCGTGATGGCGAGCATTTCCTCAATGACGAATGGGAATTGGACATTCAGCAGTATTTTAATCACCAAAGCGGCCTCATAAGGTGTGGGCCAGTCACCATAGAGTGATCGTTAGGCATAGCAGTTAGGACTCCTCACTTATTTCGCAGAGGGTAAATGAACTCTTTTTCCAGATGTGTTTTTTAAAGAACTCGATTACTCGGTTTTGCCTTTTTTCTTTGACATTGCGTACAAGAATAAAGTTAAATTACATAAGAATACAACTAAACTGCATCAAAATCATTGTACGGAGATATTCACGCTTCTACCGCAGGCATTTTTCTTTCTATCATTTAACTCTATCACTCATTATTTCATATGATGCTCGTTAGCTAAACATTAGGTCTCAAATTGCAGTCTGCTCTTGACCTACAAGACCGATGGGTATTCTTTTACAGTTGTTTAATAATGGAACAGTCCAAGCATTTATGGTAGAGCTCCCGGCAAACTGAATTCCATAATTTTTTCCTATTGCGTTGAGTGGCGCATCGTGGAGCCGTCTTCTTTACGGGAGATTTTTGTTCTCATGCAATAATTATCCCTTCTGGCTGCTCACCGAACTATTTCAGCCTTTTTTACTACTTCATTAAAAGCCCAGCCACTCCATAATTGTCGGCCTCGCACCCTGGAGAATTCTTATATTCTATGTAGTTACAAATAAATTTTTGATGAGGTCGTGGAATGACATGCTGCTGTTTTAATTAAACAGAAATAAAAATTAATGAGGCTTAAAACTGCTTATGCACTCAACCTAATTCATCTCTAATTAATCTCAGACATTCATGAAATATATCATAAAGAAAAATTTCATTAAGAAGATGAAACGGTAGTGTTGGAAATTTTTTGTCGTTGAAATTTGTACAATAAATTTTATTAATTAAACATTACTCACTAGTCTCTAAAGCTTAAGGCCTACACTTCCAACTTAAATTACGAAAAACTCCTCAACAAGCTTGAATTTGAAGAATGTAGAGTAGTGTTGTATCATCGTAACGAACACAAAACGTCAACATGAATTTAGAATAAATCTTCCAACGGTGAAGGCGGAACTGTGAACCGAGAGACGCAGTTTCATTGCATCAGATGATTTTATTTAAACGCGTTAGCTGCTTATACGCATAGCAATTATTTCAACTACTGATGAATATGCTATGATTTGTTATTGAGCTGCAATGAACAGAAAAAAGTGACCATTATCATCTAATGTGAGTATACATCGCAGTGATGTCCCAACAACTAGAATTAACAAAGCGATGAAAGTTGTCGAACTGGTCGATGACTATGCGCTTCAGCTCCGCCATTGAGCAACAGCTGATATAGACTTTGCAGCTTAGTAATGCCGTACATTCTATGTTAGCACACAGGCAAATTCGTAGATAAAGGTAAAAAATTGCCAATCGTAGAACACTTGAATTGTGCTGCATCTCATGCACTGATACAAGACGGATACTGATTTAAGTTTTTTCAGTACTTGCATAGCTAATTAAGACTGGTTTGGAAAAGAGCATTCTCGAGGTATCTTTTCTCGAGGTATTGAAGGAATGTGAGCGTTTATGTATGTCGACTTATTTGTACTCTTGCATGTGTATGGAAGTGGTCTTTTATTTCAATAACCTGATCATGCCATGTTTACCAAACCTAGTTCGTAATTTTTTGCTACCTATTCACTTACAGTTAGTTTTTAACCTATTTACAAAGGTAGGGGTATTAAGCTATATACATACAAGAGCATTAACACGTTGACTCCAATTCTCAACACAGATAAAATTACATGCCGACAAATATCTCTACTGTGAATTTAAAAATGAAGGATTCTAGTTTCACAAATTTGGTTACCATATTAATTTTCTTTCTAATCAGAACTAGCTTATTCGATTGATGAACACAAATTTGAAGAAAACTCGAAAATTTGTATTTATACATGATAATTGTTTGGTTACATTAGGTTAGGTTAGATGATCGCGTGTACCATATATGACCCACTTCAGAGTCAACGTGTTAAGCTTTATACAGGATGTTTGAAAACTAATGATACAAATTTTGATAACAGATATGAAAATCCTCAAAAATTACTTTTTCATAAATAAGAAAAAATCCAAATATCCATCGTTTTCGAGGTATCGAATAGTTAAGGGTGTAGATTTCTAGAAAAGTTTCTTACTCTCTGTATCGCGTCCTGCATCGTTTTATCGCGTCCTGCATCGTTTTATCGCGTCCTACATCGTTTTACCGCGTCCTGTATCGTTTTATCGCGTCCTGCATCGTTTTATCGCGTCCTACATCGTTTTATCGCGTCCTGTATCGTTTTATCGCGTTCTGCATCGTTTTATCGCGTCCTACATCGTTTTATCGCGTCCTACATCGGTTTATCGTGTCCACAAATCACTCCTGAACAGGTACCAGAACTGCTTGCGGGCGGACATTTGGAACTCATATTATAATTCCAATTACGAAATAAAGTTCCCCTTATCAAATGAGCTTCCGTCACTTACGAATCAGGGGATTGCCCCACCATAGTTAACTACACTTTACTCAACTATGAAATTCGATAGCTCGAAAACGATGAATGCTTGTATTTTTCCTTTTACGTGAAATGCTCCTACTTTTAAATTTTTCATATCTATTGCCAACCTTTGTATTGTTAGTTTTCCAACACCCTTGTATAAACATGAGCTTTTTTATACGAATGTGAATTAAATTGAAAATCCCCATCTTCCTCTATACAGTTTGACTGAATAGCGTTGTACCTTTTTTGGGACCCCAAATAGTGTATTTCTTGAATCAAGTTTATTAAGTCATTTCTGACTTGATTGTGATCAATTGAGTCCAATGTAAATAGCTTGGGGAAAATAAAAGTAAAAAATATTTCAATTCGTGAGCATAATAAATGTACTTTCACACTTGAACGTGAATGTAATTTCGGTGTTGAGCATGCTTCACGAATGAAATTAATGCTCTCAGAAGTGAAATGCTTGCTGCATTCAAGTCCTAAATTCACAAAATGAGCATTGGTTTCACTAACCGTATCGAGCGCAAGACTTGCCTCATCTCCTAGAGCCTTGCGAAGGTCAGACACCAGTGGCGCACCGACGAAGTGTGCTGAGGGTTTTTGACGGATTCTTTGATTCAAGCTGATGGTCGATCTCAGTCGCGCCTGACGACACGCAATGAATTTTATTTGTGAACTTCTGAAGTAGTTCACCCGATAAGCACGAGTGCGAGAGAACCAGAAATCTTCAGTGAAAGTGTCAGCACACGGAAGACGTAGAAGTTCGGTGGGCGGTGTGAACCTGGTTTCGGTTTGTTTTTGCAACCTGAGTCAGGAGCGTACGTGCTGCCCCGCACCACGTGCCTACCTGAACTCACCTTGCAATCGCATGCACAACGTGTGTTTCCGAGAAAAAATCATATTAAAGTCTGAGGTCACAATTAGGGATGGTGGACCCCGTCCAGAACGTTGACTGATGCGACCTCGGAGTGACAGGGGAGCTGTCTGTAGGGAACGCTGATGCTGTCAGCAAGTGTGAAGGGTGAACTGTATGTAAAGGGAAAACAAGCAAGTACCGTTGGACCCAAAAGCATGTTTTAGGATTGACTGAGAGCTTCTAACGACGCTGCCAAACTACGCCACCGTACCAACCGCATTTGTGACACCAGCGTTTTACCCAAGCTGCAGCCAATGGTCAATTGTGCACGGGCAAAATATTTTAAATTTTGCAAAAATCTGGGAATCTTCCATAAAAATTTCAGACTGTTTCTTCCTTTTTTTGTGCTAATTCCTCTTTTAGAAATGGAGCAAAATCTCTTTATCGACAGTGAATCTCGATCTGCTGAACAAATCCGGATGATTCTGAAATCAAAAGCTTCGTCTTTGAGTGAACTCTCCTGCAACAACAAAATTGTGATCAAATAATATTAGCGTCACCATCTTTCACCCAAATTTTTCTTGTGGAACATGACAACATCGCGACCGCTTGACTAACAGCATTCAAAATATTTCCGTGACAGATTTCATTTCTTATCGACCCAAGCAATGCTGTTATGCATGAGAAGGCAAGCCAGGGCCAGAACCTGCGAGGAGTGGAAGGATTTATTTTGTGATTTTATGACCATTGTTTTGCAGACAAAAGTGCGTTTGCACAATTCCATCAAGAAAATCCGGGCTTTCTCTCCGTTGACATGAATGACCCACAATTCGATTTACTTTGAAGCCGAAACCGAACATGGAACTGACACGGAAAAATAAAATCGTTCCGAGTCGAACTTTTTCGTCACAGTATCCATAATTATCGATAACCTGTCCCCCTAGTATTTTTATTAATTATGTTGTGAATTTATTTATCGATGGAGCGGGGAAGAAGTCAGACTGGACTTAGAGATTCGTGAGACCTTGTTCCTTGTCCCTGAATTTACTCGTAGGTGTGGGAAGGATCGAGAGCCTTTTATATTATTTATTCCTAGTATATCATACTTCAATCATCTAATTCTTAAAGTTTCCCATTGGGGAATAAAAAACAGAAATTTGAAGAACGAGTCGTCGGTGTACGAGGCTTATGGAGCTATCCAGTTCGTGCGCCTGGGAACAGCCGAATCAATTTTTCGAGCAAGTACAAAGTATCTTAGCCGTAGAAAAGTCATTGATTGACACTTTTTCAAGTTGAGGTCAAGTAGCTCACTCTGTCAGCGGGTGAGCAAACAATCTTTCAGTTTGCATGAAAAAGCTAGTCGTTACAGAAGACTTAACTTCGAGACAGTCCTCCGATTTTTCCCAACGAGGGCGCACAAGGAGGACCTCGACTGGGGCCGGCACTTGAAAGTCTTGGGACGAGGTAAACAGAAGGCGTTTCTTAAGGAAGATGATCATGTGTCGGGCCGATATCAGAGCTGAATTGAACTGTTTTTTGGCGTCAAGCTCAAATGTGGCCACTCACCCGCAAACCCTGATTCAAAAAAGTTAATTCTTTGCAACCTTCACCTATACTCTTTGATGATTTTAATATCCTAGATTTCCTAAAAACTAGTTCTTTGTGCACGTATATTTCTGATGTGAGCTCAAAATGTACCCTATCTAGGGACGAAATTCGGTGCATTAGCTTAGTAGTCGTGAGCTAGTAGATGTGTCTCTCTTTAGCACACACCCAGATGATGCAAGGTATGTGTGCTGAGTAAGAATATGACGTCAGGCCACAGTGCAACACTTCTTACATATTTTCCAAACGCTGACACGAACACCTGAATGATCGCTAAATGAATTACATGAATAAACCAAATCCATTTAATGAACGCTAAGTAGAATAAATGGATGCAATAATGAACTAAATTCAATGAATGGATGCTAAAGTAATATAAATGCATTGAATGCATTAGAGAAGGAACTGAATGCATTGAATGGAAACAAGAATGCACTAAATGTTTGGAATGGATGCAAGAATACACTAATGAATTATATGGATACAAGAATGCACTAAGTGTAAGAAATAGATGCAATAATGCACTAAATGTATGGAATGGATGCAAGAATGCGCTAAATATATGGAACGGATACAAGAATGCACTAATGCCTTGCATGAATCCAAGAATGTACTAAATGTATGGAATGGATGTAAGAATGCACTAATGTCTTACATGAATATAGGAATGCACTTAATGTATTGAATGGATGCAATAATGCACTGAATGTATGGGATGGATGCAAGAATGAATTACAAGATGTCTCGGGTCCCAGTGAGAGAAACTACCGTCCGCAGCCCTGGCAGGACACTTGCGCTCGATCAACGCGCTCTCTTCCAAATTACAACCATGGTTTCTCGCACAGAGAGCTCCGCTTTTGATGGAAAAGAAGATCACTCCAGCAGTCGAAAAAAATTAGTGACAGTTTAAATTGCGAAAATCAATTTCTGCGCATCTGATATTAGATTGAAAACCTTACTGAAGGCGCTAAGTACGGAAGAAGGTCCTTAACAAGCCGTCATTTCTCTTCGAAACTTCTCAAAGCCCACAGGTAAAAAGATTATTTATAGGCGTTCAGTCCAGCCCATTTCCTCTCTTCCATCGTCACCAGGACATGTCCTCTTTATGCATAATAATTTATATATATTATTTACAAGTAATTATACAAATTGTTGCTTCTAATTTGTATTTACACATTCATAATTTATATGCAAATGATTATATTGTAATCTGCTGAACTGGGTGCAGTGGTATTTGCTCTCTCAGATGAAGCGTCCACAAGGATCTCTGACGCCTATTGTTAATCTATATTAAAAGTTTAATCTGTATATTTTAACGTATTTTGAATACATCACTTATTTTTAAGGATAATTGCAGAAATTCTTCTGAGAATTTAACCATTGACCCGAGCTTTCGAGTCGTTGGAGACAACTCGTTATCCAGGGAACGAGATTTTGAAATATTTGGAAAGCTGCGCCGCCAGCCCCCGTATTTGTCATAATCTTCCAAATCTCGTTCCCTTAGTAACGAGTTGCGTAGCACTCGAAAGCTCGGCTCAATAAATATATCCTCAGAAGAATTTCTGCAATTATCCTGAAAGATGTTACCTAGGAATTCAATATTTTAAGAAAAATAATACCACATTGCGCACAGGTTGCCTGCCTTAACTAGAGAAATGTTTACAGAGATCGTCAGATTGCTTACAGATCGATTCGGTATTAAAAAGTAAACTCTCAACGTCAAGCCATCTTTTCCCGCTCTCCTGTTATTTCCCACTCTCCTGTTATTTCTCGCTCTCAGTTTATTTCTCCTATTTGGTAGTTGTCAAACTTCGTTAGTTCAACACCTAATGCACACACCTAAGTTTCTGACTTCTTCGTATTTATTCATATATCCAAGTTATCTAATAAAAACGAGAAGCCAAGGAATCTTTGAAGGCATGCTGCACACGAGCGCTGAAAAGGTTCGAACTGAACATACTTGCAAAAGCTCAGCCCGAGCTCAGAATTCTGAGGTTAAGAACTTATCCCTAGTTAAGGTATAAGGAAACAGGGCCTTTCGTCCGACACAGAACTGAAGTTTCAACGCGTTCACGATTCAAAGATACTTGAATAATTAGTCATTCGATTCATACATTCTATTTAGTAATCTCATTTATTTGGCAGATATTCACTATCTTCAATAATGAAGTTTAGAAGCATATGAAGGGATTTTCAGCGAAAGTATGTCAGAAATTTAGGATATCAGTAACCCTTTTCTTATTTGAGGTCATAACGGCGACGCATTACATTAGATCAGTTCCATTTGCCTTTCGGCAAACGTATAATTTGATATCAGCTTTTGATATTGTAAAGAAAACATCATTCAATAGAAAATATCCGAAATTTTTTGAATGATATTTTGTCCTCATGACCTAGTCGACAATAGTGTGAGCAAACATCTGCGCTTGGCACGAATATTTCAGTACAAATTTAGAATAAATTTAGAAAGGGGTCTTTGCACGCACTTACATGGCATACAAAAACCGGACTTTAAATTCTGGCCATCAAAGTGCCGCACAAAAACAATTGGGTCAGGCATAAGCACATGGTTCCAAACTAGAAAAAGAGCAACAAGGCAAGTCATTTCTACCAGCCAGACCTTGCACACAGTTCATCTCTTTATAAACTTGGTCTGCAAAAAATAGACAAAAACTTCAGTGGCGAGATGAAAAAAACTCAGGTCCTGAAGAAATGGTCTTGAAAAATTTCGCTGCAGGGAAGAGGTTCACTCGTAAAGGCAGTAGAAACTCCGCTATATTTCTAAAAGCGGCTGCATGCACTACAACACTGCAGGGCTGGAGCCCTGAATTCGTCTGTACACTGCAACATCTGCACGTGTTTTCGTAAAGTGCCAAGATGAGAACTTTTCACACTAGTGTCACCTTAAACAGATTTGAAACACATCTACTGAATATTAGCACCGAATTAGTACACGTTCAGCCACGAGTTTGAAATTCGCAACAGCGCTGGATGTGCTTGTATGATCAAAGTGATGAGAAGGGAGATAACGTCCATGAAGCATTGAACCAATATGTTAATTTTTGCTGCAAATTTTCATGGAGATGAAGTAAGGGATCATATTTCATTTAGCTTACCTTTCAAACACATTAGTTACTTCCACTAACAATTAATGGTGATCTTGTTTCACTGAGGCCAAGTATACTGCATTTATAATTTATACATTTATTTTTTACGTTAAGCATTAAAATACAATTTTTAACCAATAAAAAAAGCTGATAAGATCGATAGGGAAACTCGGTATCTCGTAGAAACAATCTCATCCAGGGCCGCTGGTGCGTAAGAGGTTGTTTGCGAACACGAATACAGTGCCATGAAGGGTCAGGAGCGGTTCCCTTTTAAAGTTCGTACAGCAATGGAGCGAAAAATTGTAGCGGAGAGTTTGGTGTATTCTGTGGTATGCATCATTTCACAAGTTTCATTTTTGACCGACGTGAATATGAATGTTCGCCAATTTCAGCGCTGTTGAAGGCATTCGCAAAAAATTTATCAGAACACAAATAGCTGTTCCGCCATGTTGCCATTTCGCAGAAAGAAGGTCAATGAAAATTTATTACAAACCAAAGCAATAAAGTTTAACTCCACTGTTTTCCCTCCATTTATTGATGCTTCTACGTGTATGAGATAAATTTGATTCTACATTTGACTGTTTCCTCCATCATAAGGACTAATTCTACCTCACAAATCATGATTTGACTTTAGCAAAATAGACCGTTTCTCGAATTAAAATATTAAATGTTGTCAGACTTATCATTTACACTCAGCTCTATTGCCTGAAAGGAGGTCAATTGAAATTGGTAGCAGAATGGGTAATGGAATCAAAATATTTCAATGAAATCCCTTAGTTACCGATGAAAAATAATCTACAATGTCAGATTGAAACGGTCATGTGCTATTCTTTCTGATGATTCTGAATACGAGGTGAGCTCATATGACCTCATTTTTTTAAGCTTGAAATCAAGTTTCACAATCGATTTAAGATTATTGACTATGACTCGAACAGGTATAGGTCATGTTGCTTACTCGCCTGAACTGCCGGTTTTGAGATAGAACCACGTGAAGGCAGTCATCCAGGTAACGGATCCATGTAGATTTAGCTTAGTATTTCGATTTTGAATATTATGCTAAAAGCATTCCTCAGCCGTAAAACGGAATTCCTAATCCGCAACCTATATGATGCCAGGTGTAAAATATTCTTCTAATAAATTGATAAATTTTTCTCTTTCGTTTCCTGCGAGACACAGCTAATCAGTTATAGCAGCTTTCTGCCAGCGTTTAATGCAAGCCTAGTGTTGAGAATATCGCTTACGCGGCTTCGTTACGCGGCTCCGTTACGCAGCTCCATTACGCGGCTCCGTTACGCAGCTCCGTTACGCAGCTCCATTACGCGGCTCCGTTACGCGGCTCCGTTACGCAGCTCCATTACGTGGCTCCGTTACGCGGCTTCGTTAATATTTGACAAATCTGGCCTGATGTTTTTCGCTTTTGCGTGAGGCTGTCGCTTCGTAGCGGAAATTTGAACTTTAGGACACGTTACTAACAGAAAAGAGCTCTTGTAATTTCCTATTCTAATTCGACCAGCGTGGAAAATACATGAGATCAGGATGAAGTTCTTTGAAAATTGTGACCAGGGTTGAAGACGTGGTTCTAAAGTCAGTAGATATTTTTTGTTGCTGATTTTTCCCCATTTATTTTGAATGAAACTCTTTGTAAGAATCACAGAATAAGACGCTTGAAGCCTTTGTTGTCCAATTGCTTTTGTATTAGCAGTTGGTTAGGAACTAATCCATTGAGCGATGTTCTTGCATAAATTGAATGCAAACTCAGTTACAGGGCCATAAGTTCAAACTATGAAACATCTTAAGTTCTTTTTAAGCTAGTTTTTTCATAGAAAATATGACCATTTCAGCTTCAAAAGAAATCATTTAATATATTTTGATATTATTAAAATAAATTTACTCTTATGCTCGAACATGTAAATTAAACTAAATAGAATTATTATTTACTAAATCGGTCAAAAATGAACCACGTGATGATTCTCAATTGCATCTCACAATGTAAATTCATTGCTATCTCGACTGGAACTTAGCTCACACAAATTCAAATAAAATGATCGCTGCGATAAAATTTTCAGGACCTTCTATATTGAACTGAAGTATGCATATTATTTTTATAAATTTTTCATTATTTTGGATTCATGCAAATTTGGGCTATCACTAAGAGTAAATACTATGTATTTTTAACACACTTATGTTTGTCAAACACATCAACTTACTCTTTTAACCAATAGTCGTACAGGTGGTCTGAGAACAGACGTATAACTCATATTTTCAAGCTTCTTCGTCAACTGATGTGAAACTAAAAATAATATATCGTCGTTAGTTCTACATGTTACCACAGCTTTAATTTTGCAGCACTGAACTGACTCGCCTCGAGCTGCAGCACTGAACTAACGAGTGAAGGTTGGCACACACAATTGTCTAGAGATTTTTCGGAGAGAATAGTCCCTAATTTTATTTAATTGTTCCTAAACCATACATGCGTGAGAACGTCACTGAATGCGCGTTACATTTTTGTCGATATGTTCTTGGATGCATTACGGAGCCTCAGGAAGTGTCCCAACGACTGTCTTCACATATGCACAACCTAACCTCGAATGGGTATGCATGAGTCTTGTACGAGTAGACTGTAATTAGTCATTTTTTAAATTCTGCTAATTGCCTTTCTTGTTTACGTTTTTTGACGAAATGCATCGACTAGACTTTAAACTATGATAAAGTTCATAGTTAGCGAACTATAATGAATATAAATATAAGCGACTTACATACACTCATAATTAGCTCTGCCAATAAACTTCTCATGGACTAATAATTACATCATGATTGCCTTCGAATATGAGACTATATTTAAAGTAACTTACATTGCGTGTGATATGAATTCGAAAGTTTTTCAGATCTTTCATAAGTAAAAAGCTGTTTAATAATGCCTAGAAAAATCCATACAAAAAATGGGTTTATTATTACCCTTCACGGTAGGATTACTCTGAATAAAATACTTTAATATTTTTAACGGTAAAATTTTTAAAACTACCAGCATATTGCTGCCTTACGCTGTGCATATGTATGTATAATCCGTGATTATGAATCTACATATACTAAACAAAAAACTTAAAAGGTTTCCTGAAAATTTCGGTACCTATTGAGCTTATAAAACGTAACTCTATACATATCTGTTATATTGCATTTCATTACCCTTGAATTCGAATTGTTTTGTAAAGACGATGATTCACAAAGAGTGTTGCAATTCATCTTCATAAGCTGCTTAAGGTCAGAAATAATCCATTCAAGAATTTACGTGCCCAACATTGCATACCACATCAGACGAAAAGTTATGGTTGCATTCGAAATCAGAGCACGCCTTCATCTTTGGACACACTTAGATGAGTCCCCGAAGAGCTAGAAAGAAGAACCCCCAAATCTGACCTGTCCAATTGCCCTCGGTTTGCTTTTTGCGTTACGCTGGAGCCGTTTTGCGCTCCTCGGTCTCGTCCGGTACACACAAGGGCTCTCGTGCGCTCGTACATTCCTGAAATTCTTCTCCACTTTCTCTGTACTAAATCTTTAAGCACTGATATTTCTTCACTTCCTGGCGACCTAAACGGCTTCGCTCCATGTTTTATCCGATAGACGTTCAGCATTCGCGGTCTCCTGCTCTACAAAAGATGGAGTATTGCATCGCTGTGCACGCACCATGCATTCAAAACTAACCCCTCATTCCAAGGGTTTCGAGTGGAGCAATTCTTTTCTAAAATCTACAATTTCTTCATTTTGAAGCCTTTATTAATTCAAGACTCAGTCCTAAAATCCCATTGTCAGGTTGTACGAGAGTAAGAAAAGTTTTGTCATCGTTCTCAATTAGTATCAGTTTAAATTCAGTGAAAAATACTTGTGTTAACAGCTGCCAAATTCAAGTGAACCGATTCACATCACATTTATTTCAGGAAGACCGCTTGTTTTCTTTTCTTACGTTCGCTCCAAATAGCAACATATTTGACAATTAATTAAATTATAAAGAACTTTTCTTACGGAGAAGTAATCATTTTAGCTGAAATGTCACTATAACTCGCCAGTCCGACATGAGAACGCCACATAGGCGCGGAACGCGGCCAGGCCTCGTCAGTTCGCCCTCAGCGCACGGCAGAACAAGCAAAAAGGCTTTATATCATTTCATGCTTTCGTTTAAGCCTTTCCCTTTCACTGTTCACCCGTTTCGCTTACAAAAAAATTGTTGGAAACTCTCTCATGTTCACAGCTGCAAAAGTCCATTTGAAAGTTTTATTTTTTATTCGCGTTTATCAGATTCGCTTATCTTTCGAAAACAAATGAATTATCAAGTCTTTTGTGAAACAGAGATTCAATTTCATGAGACACTACCGTTTTCCACCGTTTATGAAGTTGACTTTAATTTCCAACTAATGAAGGAAGTTTGGCAATTTTAAACTGTCAGCCAACGCAGTCTTAAATTCGATTAGAAAATTTAAATTTGATTCAATATTAAGGTCATTTCCAGCCGGACCCCTGCGGGGAAAAGCTGACCATTTGGTGAAACTATAGGTTCGTGTTCACGATCGAAAGCTTTTGCCCTTTAGATTTTCAACACCTCGACAAAAACACAAGCACCTCTTTCTGCTTCAATTTTTCAATTAGGGAATTCGATATCGCCACGGTTCCTTTCACTCGACGCTGTTACGACCAGCGACGTGGCCCATGGCCCGTCCGTCCTTTACGAATTATAGAATCGTGCAGGACTCCGCGAAGATCTTTGATATGATGAGCCGGACTTTCAACTATCCGAATTAATTAATTAAATTAAATTCGAAATTAATTAAAGCTGAAGCCTCTCTGAACGATAGATAGTGCCGTGTTTTTACGTGTTGAGGACAACGGAGTGTCTTTTAATTTCAGTTGCGCTTTAAACTTAGGGTCACAGCTATTTATTTCATGTTTAGATATGAATGGAGCTTTTTGAATTGAAATTATGCATCACTTCGAGGCTGATTTTAATATGAGTAATAAGTTAACTTTGAACTGATCCTGATTGGAATGTCTATTACTTGATGCTTGTCAAGATCTCATCATTCGTAGAGTTAGCTCCCTAATTTTTAAATCATCTCATCTTCACGATAAACTGGTTAAAATAGTTGCCTTAAGTTAGGCAAAGCACGAGACTTCCTGTGAAGTGCATAGCTTTTGAAGTAGAATAGGCCGTTCTGAAGCCTGGTTAACCAAAACATTGACGAGGTATTTAAGTAGCAGGAAGAATTTCGTAAATCGCACAGTATAGAAAGCACAGACAAATTTGTAGGTCGTAAAGTTTTTCTCCAAGTTAGTGAGTATTTCCGAAACGTTATCAGCTCTCCTTATATATTCATATCTGTAATTTATTGAGTTAGGAATGGCGCTACATATCATTAGTGATTGAGCCCGTAGTTCTACATTGACTTTGCTGTGTGCTAAGATATATTTATCTCGAATTAAAAAAATTTATCCGAATTGTTTCTTTCTTAAGAAAGTAGCGTCAGTTTTTCCTTTAATAATAGAATTAATATGGCCATTTTAGAAATTCAGTGATTGTACAAAAATTTAACCATTATTGGAAGTGTCGAACGTTTAATTACTTATCTATCGGTCTTAGCAATGAAATTTCTTCGTGGTTGGTCACGCGCCGTTCAAATATAGCCACAACTTGCGCTAAAGACGGAATTAGAGAACGTTATCGAAGCTTTGATCGTCGAATTTCACATGATCGGAAAATACAATCTCTAGCACCCTTGTGTACAATTCTGCGTTAGTAAGATTGCTGGGATTCCTTCTTCATAAGCTATTAGACGCGCCACGCCAAAAATGCCGGAACAGATGCAGTTACGTTCTTAAGATGCCCTCTTATTCATTTTAACGGCAACTCTGGCGTGTGAAATAATGTTATTTTCTGTATCAGCGATACGGACTGCCTTATCTTACTGTCTCGCTATTAGTTTAGAAATACGGACCCGAGAATTTTTCCTTATCGAAATCCTCAAGAGCATGACAGAAAGACGGACGGGCCAACCAACCAAACAACACTGGGCTATTATTATACCGTGAGATTATTCATATACTCAAGCTTTGGCTGTCAGAATGAATTAAAACTGTAGTGTCCTACACAATTGGGTCACTGCCTCACAAAAGACGATTTTCTTGTTTAAATAGACAACAACAACTCTGATCTCCAAGCTGGCACACCATCCCTCTGAGGGCAGTCGTGTTTTCGACCAGGACGCGAGAACGAGCCAAGAAGAGCAAATTATTCGTTCCGCAGCACCCGGCAGCAAAAACATTCAAACAAAGGAGCCACCGATGAACTTCGGTTTTAATGGATCATTTTTGTATGAGAGAGAAAAATTACTGTCTTCTTGTGAAGGTTTTATTTCACGACTTGAGCTGCAGTTGGGAGCGAACTGACTGTGATGCTCTGTGGTCCTGGCCGCCATTATAATTTAACTAGTACGTACGCCCGTTTAAAATAACGGGTTTTAAATGAACACATTAATTGAAATAACTAATTTGATGAACAGATATTGAAAGAAGTAAAATGACATGATTTAAATAATTGTTGGTTAGGATCAACATTGAATAAAAAGTTATTTTACAAACTCAAATATAAACGTTGCATTTGTTTTAATATATGAATTTGTAATTGGAATTTGTAACGTTGTTTTTAACGTTGCATTTGTAAATAGAATTTGTCGAATTCGCCCGTTACAAATAAATACATTTGTACTTATTCATAAAAGTTGCAAAAAACAGCCCATTAATTTAACAGCACGTAAAATGACATTTCAGCTGAATCGAAATTTGCACATATTAACATTCACTTTCGTGAATATTTTTTTTAAAAGTTTGTTGCCCCTTATACTAATATAGAGTATCCAATTTACAAATTCATAAATTCTATTAATTTACGCAAAGCAATGTTAACAACATATAAGACTCTTTAATATTTCAACTTAACCATTAACGTACGGTCATGACTTTGCGACACTACATTCATCAAGGTACGTGCTTACCAACAATGATCGTTTATACTTCATTTTAACAAAAGGCTTAGGTACATCTTTATTTGTGTCTATAGTTGTGATTTTACTACCGTAGTGTAGATACAGACGACTACGTAACGCAGGTCTCGATCGTAATTCATCGCCCATGAGGACGGCTGGATCTTATTCAACCTAAAGCTTGACCTAAAAGTTAAATTGTTTTTGCTAAGTCCCTTCAGATCCGAAATAATTCCACTTATAAACTAATACACAGTTATTGCTTGCTTGCTTGCTTGCTTGCTTGATTGATTGCTTGGTCTGTCTCTCTGTCACGCTCTTGAGGATTTAAATAAGAAACAATTCCCAGGCCCGTATTCCTAAACTAAATAGCGAAACTGTCAGATAAGGCAGTCTGTATCCGTGATCCTGAAAATAATATTATTTCATGTCATAGCTTCTGTGAATAAGAGGGCATTTTAAGAATTTAAGATCATTTGTCACGCCAGTTCTAGAGGGGTGCGACAACATAATAATTGATTAGCTAGGAGAATAGTGGACGTCTTGATGTTGCCATTCCCGTTTGGTAGCAAGACTTAAGCAAGAGAATTTTTTCCAAAATGGCCCAAACTTTCGGTGTAGAATTGTGAAAAAAATTGTCGTCATGAATCCTACTAACAAACGAAAATAATAATTGATGTCATGGTATCGATAGGTATTTCGTCTTTTCTCATACATACATAGCTTTGCGGGACTTGTTCTTCAACATGTATTTTCATCTTTGCTGAGGTAGAGACACTTTCGTGTCCTGAAAACTTAAAATTTAATGAATCACCAAATTATGGAAATGATGTTCGTTATGAGCGTTCATTTCACAAGAAATTCCAAAAATTTCTATATCACCTCGTGTTTTGAAATAGTTTAAACTATATACCCAAAAAAATTCCATAATTATGCAAACAGGAACGCTTGAAGCCCTCTTCTAGTGCTTTGCTAGAATCTTTTTCGAAAGAGTGCTATAAAGTAGACTATACTTAATTTTCTATAGGGCGTTAGAGCCATGAAATTTTTTTTCCACACTGAGCACAACTAAATAAGTTGAATCCTGCTAAGAAATGTCAGCTAAGAATTATCAGCGAGCCTGACGCAGCCATCAGAAGAGCAAGACTCGCGAGCCGCAGGGACTGACCCCTGCTCTGGACCAGCTAGCTAGTGCTTCTCAAGTTATTTGATGCGCTGGACAGGCATATTTTTTTCCAATGTAATTTTTTATACTCCCAATGTTTCGTAGTAATTTCAATTTTAATCCGAAACGGTATACATTTACTATGAATAAAGTAAAACCTGATTTTTTACCTTTTGTTTATTTTGTAAACAAAAAATATAATTTGAAAATACATGAAATTGGTGCCAGTAGCTGACGACCTACGGCCATGCACGGGAAGGCAGACCACCACTGAGGGCAGCACTGCTCTAGACATTCCATAAAATCAGCCCAGTTGTGCACGAGACTTTAGGCAGTTTTCCGCAGCGATGGTTGTCTTCTGACGTATTCTGGCGGCTTTGAGCAGATCATTTCTAAGTGCGAGAAAGTAGCTAGTGGCTGCTTGCATATCTCGGCAGTAATGTTCTAATGCGGTCATAACGACCGCGCCACTGCGCTGCTGCCCATTGAGCTCTGCGAAATTAACTACGCCGATTTTTTTCGGTTGCAATTTACGTAGCCTTTTTGGATGGTCTTGCACATCTGCTATCTTAACTTTGTGAAAATCTAGGGTATGACTTTGATATTGTGCGCTGCACACACAAACTCATACCACGCAACAAATGTTGTGTCTACATGACGGCCAACTACCAACAATACAAAAGTGGTAGGTACTTGGCCTATAAAATCAACAATACAAGGTGGTTGACTCACTCTAGTTTGATGAACTTTATCAAACTGGGTAACGCACAGCGAATCGTCAGTTTCTGTCCTACGCGTATACTGTAGACTCGTGATCAGTCACGGCACTTCAATTAAAAAAGTGCACCACCACCAATCTTGACCACATTGAAGCATTTCGTTGCCTACAACGTTTATTTAACTGTGAATATGTAAACATAAGAACCTGCATAGTTAGGGTAGTCCCGCTTACCCTGTTTGTGGATGCGCCAACTCAGAAAACATGATGAGTTTTTCAATTTTCTTCGCCATGTCAGAGTTAAAATGTCCTAAAAATGATATATTAGTGTAACTTATTTTCAATGCGAGTAGGGAACGAATTGTATCGCAACTTCTTTATTCCAGTGCATCACATAAAATGCAACATTACACGATGATAGACACGAGTTAAATACTTTGTGCAACCATTGCTAGGCTTTCCCTGTGCCCATTTCACGGGTGGTAACCAAAAACTTCGTCACATCTCTCATTGAAATAAATTGCATCTCACAACCCATTGTCCCGGTACATTAATAAGTTCTACGAAATCAGAAACTTTCACAAAATTTTTCCATCGACTTTAGAACTGATAACTTGGAACCGGAGACAAAGATGCAACGGCAAACTAAAGTGAATCCTGTCCCATGAGAGATTAGACAGAACAATCAATTTAGGATCTCCAGAAGCAATAGAGCGCATTCTTACATCCAACATGAAGTTACGCAAGAGAGAGAGAGTTGAAATTATGAATAAGGATTTTTGACCTCAACCTTAAAATAATTAAACTAAATTTGAGTCGTTCGAATGCCTCGTGAACTCGATTACCACCAAAAAAAGCCCTCATGGATTCCGCATGATGCCAAAATACATCTGAACACGAACCTGCCCGAGGAATAAATCACAGATTCTTCATTTTCCTTCCGTTCTAAAATGCTCCCATTTTAGGAAGGATTACGTAGATATGAACTCAAAGTTCTAGTTTGTATTATGTATTAGTAACAAAATCACACGCAAAATAAGCAATACATGTACATGCGGTGATCTCAGCGTAGCCTTGTAGGATAGTTGAACCTTATTTTTACACTCGTTCCGCTGGTCCTTAAGTTAGCAGGTGCTCTAACCGATATGTTAGCCAACAGGAACAAAATCTTTCAGGAGCTCGAGACTCTAAACTGCACAGTCACTGCTGCGCAAAAAATACCGCCCAGGTTTTACTGCGCTCAACTTTATAGGTCTGATGAAACTATCAACTAGGCAACGATGATAAGAAAACCAACCCCTTCTGTGGGGGCAAAGTCAGTGTTTAACGACTGCATTCCCGACACAGAGGGATAATTGCTAGCTGCTCCATCTATTATTTACATTACCGTCCAGCTCCATGAAATGCAGTCCTTCAATTCAAAACGCGCAACGATTGTGAACAATTGACGTTGAAGTTTCCATATTTCAGTAGTAAGAAGCTTTATTACACATTCGTCTTGAAAACACTGTTCTCAGTTTTGTAAATTTCTGATTCCCCACACCGAGCCTGGTACTATGTACAATCACGCACATACGTCTGTATACCGGCCTGCGTTCGACTTGTGATTGTTGCATTTTTGATGGAATGAAAGCACCTTTATTTACTCGGCGCCTTAGCGATAAACCTGCAGGTCGCCTGGCGCACTTTGAAGGCCCGGGCTGCCATGGAAGAGAGCCACTTTCCCTCTCGACGGCTCGAACATGAAGTCAAACGGCTTTTTAGGGCGAGTTTTTAGCGTGAGGCCGGGGTTGCAGACTGCATACTCGGACCCTGTGCTTGCTACAATTATTCGGGATCAGACGGATTTGACGCTAGGCAAAAGCATCAGAATTTGGAGCATCTGTTCAAACGATCTTAACCTCATCGAAAAAAGGGTTATTTTTCAGTCATGTCAGAGATACGTAGGACAATATTACTCACGCATTACTTGTAAGTTTTGCTGCCATCAAATTAACGTTGTTTCTATTATTCCACGAAAATAAGAGCAACACTGCTTAACGCGTCCGCTGCCACATGGCACGCATGTGCATCAAATGGTATTTTACTTCTTCCTCAACTGCTTTTCAGTTATATTTATATGTTTTCACCATCTCTTCCTCTGACGCACACGTGCGTTTTCGTTAATTATGTATGGGCTACAATTACTTCCACTTTGTAGAACCTTCGCAACATTATAAATTTTAATTTAAATACTTATTAATACAAACAGTCATGATGACATGAAACACGGAAACTAACTTTCACGGTGGGCGCAAATGCGTCGACAACGGAACAGCGTACCGATCACGCTCGGTCTCGCGCTTGAGGGATATGCAGGAAGTGAAGTAATGTAAGGGACAACTTAAATTACTCGCAATGATTAACTCCCTCCAATAAAATTGAGATGAAATTTTGCTTGTTTACTTGAACAAATCGTCGACCGAACTAGAAGTATGGTGTAGGTGTCTGAACAGAACGTCTCTCGTGCGTAGTATATGTATTGTGCAATTGGTGGGCTTGGAAACGGAGAAAATTAAGGGATATAAAAGCTTCAATTCTAAAATTGTTGAAAAACTTTTATTTAATATTATTCAGGCTATCAGTGCAAATTTTAGCGACTTAAATTGTTGCATTACTATTATTATACATAAAGGTTATAATCAGTCACAGTAGCAGTATCGGTATTGCATTTTCAACTCTGTTATTACTGTTATTACTATGAATAATGTATAAATTTGAATTATGACCTAAAAAAACAAAATTTCAAATTCAAATGTTCTCATACATGTATTTTCCGCTAGGATGGGATAATTTTCACCTTGCTCTCATAATTTATCATGGAAATATTTGTAGTTTTCTAAGTCGGTCGGTTCTGACAGCCTCTGTTTATAGCGGAAAATGGGGGCCATTCTCATTTGAAAATCATCTCCAGCGCATGATTGAGCTTGTATGATACTGTTTCAATCATATTGCACTTCGTTTCTCAGAAATAAAATGGCGTCACAAAACTGGCTGGTTGTCCAGTCAGTGTACGACGCCCAACAGAAGTGTCAAGGTTTGCGTTAGCTGACACCAGACGAGAGGAGGTGAGAGGGCAACCAAATAACTCCGTCAGTTATTACAGTCGGTGAAAAGTTTAAGTTCTTACCTGCATTTCGCTGAGACGACACTTGGCACTGCGAGCTAGGAACTCTTAACAAATATTCACCATCGTTTTGAGCTCAAAAAATTAAAGTTCGTCGTATTCGAAGGTCGTCGTAGTCACTTCAAAATAAAATTGTACACTGATAAACTGGAATAGGAACTTGCTACTCGTGTAACGAAATATTTTTAGTATTCTAACCCTGAATGCCTGTTCGTATAAATATGTACTCGTAAGAAGCCTTTGGTACTTGCATCAAAGGATTGTGATTGCTACCACGCGCTTGCATAAAGTGAATTCTAGAACACCCTCTGAACTAGACAGTAAGCCAGCCTTCTATGTACAGTGGGAGGGGAAATTGAGTTTCAACAATAATCTAACTCTACTACGGGCAAACAAAAGTGTTAACAACCAAAAGTGCATATGACTGCAAAAAAAGTGCAGCTACTACTCCTCGTGTAAATTTCATTTGTTTCCGGCATCAGAAATAATTGAAATGACCAACCGTATTAATTGACCCACTAAATAGAACATTGCTATTGCATTCACATGCTACAACTTCCTTCTCTTGCACGTCATGCTAAAACTTTTCACTCACTCAGATAGTTAATTAAGAATAAACATTTACTGGAAGCATGAAGAATAACTTGTTAGGAGCGAAAAGGTTATCAAGTTGGACAACAAGAGTTCGCTTCTACCCAGATCGCGGTAGAAATTTTATGTTCAGTTGTAATTTTTTAATTGGTATCGAACTAAAATTAGGTCACAAATTCGCTAAAGGTGTTCGGGTTTCAAAAAAGAACGTTGAACATGTTAAATTTCATTATTTTCGTTGGCCAAAATTAATGAGGAAAATTAAATATTTTCTGTTCTATCGATGGATGTGTCGAATCACAGCATCCAGTCGTTCTGCGCCGCAAAAAACGTTTATGAAATAATATACTAAATTTTCCGCTGAAATCTGCATGAATCTAACCCAATTGAATAAAATACTGATAACCTTTTCTTCATAAATTCTTCCATAGCTTCGCAACCATTTGAGTTGCTCGTGTTTCGTCCTGACCTCGTTGGTTTCGGCATGGGTCGACATCTACGTACTGAGTTTGTTATGCACCATAGTGGACATGCTTGAAGTCTGTGACAATTTAAAAGAAGATTTGAGGGACCTACGATATTTTAGTTGCCTCGACTACACTGCAAGTTTGCATCTCGCCCAGCTGATCGTAAGTTACACCTCCATGGAAAGGTGCCTTTACGGAAGTATTTTAAATTATACTCATAACTGAACCGTTCAGCCGGCAGTGAATATCTGTCAGTACCTAAGCCCGTCTGTTTATCATAAGCGTCAGGAACATGGAATTCACAGACTGGTTATGAACCTCAAGTCCTCGAGATCACACGCCGCGTGCACGTCCACTCTGTACACCCCGGCGGTTCACCACACTCTGGAGAGGGCACGGCCCTGCTGCTGTCGACGTGATCACCTGTGCCCGGGTCACACCGCGACCTGTCTCTAGATCACTCGCCTCAGACTCGATCGAGGGTCGAGCGTAGATGGAGCCAACAATTAATTGACGGCAAGATCGCATTGTAGACCTCCAGAAAACGTCGGTAAGCATATGAAAGTTTACAGAGCGTCGTGCCTGAAGAACCAGCTTGTTTTTGTTCATTTTTTTCAGATCTACCCGCCGACTCAGCATTTGCAAAGCGACAAGGGTGACTGGTTAGGTGGTACATGACTTCTCTCGCAGAACCATAAACTTCGCTCTATTTTATCAACGACCTTCATCGTTTTTATGAGCGAATAAATTTCAGTAGCGGGTCACGACGATTGCCTACTTTTTTCCAGTTCCATGTTCTGTGCACAGTACTTACGTAAACCTCCCAATTCAGCGTAAATGTAACCAGCCCTATAGAGACAATACAAGGCCGCACATATAATGTAAACAAACTACGATCGGTACAATCATTACCTCTCCAGTTTTGTTTAAGTTAGGGAACAAAATATTGATGTGGGTCAAACTGATATAATATTTCGCAGTGAATACAATCCCGAAAGTCAAGAAAATAACCGAAGCTATTTGAAGTTAAATAGTTAAACTTCGTGATGAAGAATTAACTTATGGGCAAATTGCTGAACGTGTTATGGCTCCTTATTCAGCCGTTGGGGCAAAAGTTCGGAAGCATCGAGAGACTGGAGCAATCTACACTCTACCAGAAGTTGGAGCGCTTCGCAAGATCACGAGCCGCTCTCGACGCTATATGCTGCGTAAGGTGACGAATGAGCCCATGACATCCCGTACATACGCACAGAAAAAACTAAAGTAACAAGGAGTTTATGTCAGTCGAAAAACAGGTACGAGAGAATTACATCGAAGTGGTCTACATGCCTTCACTCTACGAAGAACTCAATTTCTCCCGGCAAAACATGTGAAGAACCGTTTAACATTTGTCAAAACCCATCTTGACAAATCAATTTAATTTTGGGGAAGGGTTGTTTGGTCACATGAAAGTTAGATTGAACATTTTAGCTGAAGCGACACTTGTCATGTGTGGAGAAAAACAGGGACTGTCTATAATCCCAAAAACACCATCCCTACCGTCAAGCATGGGGAGGCAACATCATTGTGTATGGCTGCTTTACTCTCCATGATGTAAGGAACTCCACAACATTCAAGAAAAAATTGATGGCACTATTTACAATGTAATACTGGACCCGAAACTGCTTCCGAGCGCAATAATATTTTATGGGCGATTCAAATGGATGTTTCAGCAAGACAATGACCCCACTCATACGGCAAAATTAACTAAGGAAAAGTTCGCAACTTATGAAATAAGTGTCTTTACACTTATCCTAGGGAATCGCCTGACCTCAATCCACTGAAACTTTGCGGCGAATATTCAAAACTACTGTGCGCAAAATGTACGAGTAGAGATTCCCTTCTGCTCTCAAGTACGTGTATTGAGATAGCGAGCTGTTTCTGCAGTATGTTACATTACACTGGCTACAATTATACAAATAGGCCAAATACAAACCCGCCGCACGGTATGGTTGGGACTTGTGCAGTACAATAAGACCTTCCAGCATATGAAAATAGTTTCTAAATAGTGGGCCATGCAATGCTATTGATTTAAAGTTGGTCGAAAGCATTTTAATGCATAAACTCAATCCATCTCTTCATTCCGAAGCAGCAATATTTTAGCTGGTGTTCTACATTTATATTATCTTGATTGTAGTTCAACATGTGCACCTGATCCCATTTTACAATGTACCGATGATGAGCAATGCTATCTTCGAATGCTCTGAAGTACAATTTTATTTTAAACGCGTATGTTTTACGTGTCTTGGTGTTGTACTTTTTCACTACTGTATTTGGTTCAGCATGGTAGTGAAATCAATTTGTTCTTCTATAACATTGAGAGAAAGATCATGTTTTATCTTCTTAGATAATATTCTGCAGTCAGTGAAGTCTCATGAGGATAGATTGCAGGAATACATCGATTTCAATGAATTTTCCTGCATAAAAATGCTTATGTAAATTATCACACTTCTGCTCCGTTCTCAGTTAATTTTCGGAAGATTTCAGATATGCATAAAATTTTAAGGCTGTTTTTGTTTGGGCACAGCCGTTCAACATCCCCACACACGTGATTGTAAAGCACGTCGTTCACATTCAACTCATAAAAATAATCGATACAGAATTTAAAATAGAATCTGTACATCCTTTTGCAGAGAATATAAAGACTTGAATCTGTCAAAAAATACACACTCAATAGAGTTAAGCTGTAATCATGGTGAATTCAGCTATTTCATCTTGACGAGTTCCAAAATAATTGATGATTAGATCTGGGTCCATCACCTCACGTTACACGGGGCTATTGCGAGAAAAGAATTTTATCCACACAACATTATGTTCAATGCTTGGAGTGACACCGACATGTTGTTGCCGACAGACCATGTTCATTTAAAAACATTTTACTCCTACCACAACCAGCTGTGTTGACGGAACGTTACTTTAGTCGAAAAGTAATCCCCCAGTCAGAAAAAAGTGCTCTGTATTGAATGTACTACTTGTTAATGGCACAATCATCACGTTTATTTTATCCTTCATTATGGTTATGGTCCGTTCTCACGTAGCTCCATCAACCGATTGTCTAGTGAATAACCTCGGTTGTAGATGTTGCTTCTTTTTAGGTATTTCAATCTTACTCCTGCTGATTATCCTTTGTTTATGAAACTGAAAAGCTATACTTCGATAAATTACATCAAAAGCAATCAAAATATAAATTTTGCAATTGATAAGAAAAAATTTTCCCAAACGTGGATAAATCCATTGAATGCTTCTTCGAAAACGAATGGGGTTCTAGAAATCTATGAAAATTTCCCGAATTATAATTGATTTTTTTTTTCAATAATATGTTTAAGAATTTGTAGTTTTTGCATCAATCCTCAAATTGAACGTTGCTTCAATTTCTGAAGAAAAAACCTTTGGCTAATTTTAACCGAATCTGGCATTTTACTTGTGGATATCACCTATGCCTCCTGTAGATAAATAAGGCATTGGTTCACTGTGTGTATTTATATCATTGTTTTTATTTTCTTTACAAATCATTTAAATTTTGTATTTTATGCAACCAATTTTATGTTGGATGATTGGTGCAGTATTAAATATGATAATTTTGTTTTTAGTTCATAATTATACAGATTTTACAGTTTAATCAATTTTCATTATTTCTTTAGTACAAGGTGCACGTTATTGCCATGTGACTATAATCTATATCTGTGATAGAAATAATGTCAACATTTGTGTAGGTTCATAAATACTAAAATGCAGCAATAGAGTCATCAACAACACAAGATTCCGCTGAGATCATGTGATAGAATCCAATCTTGTTGTCATTTCTCAGCTGTTTACTCGTGAGGAAGCGATGCTTGCGTCTGAGCAACGAATGTGAAGCATTTTCGCGTGAGTTTTCGTCTATTTAAATTATATGAAAGTGCTTTCAATTCATTTGGTGTGTATTTTATCATAACTCTTATGTGTATTTAATTATGCCATTAAAATTTATTAGAAAAGGTGAACTACTTTTACTTAAAAAATTAGTGCGGAAATCTAAGAGGCTTTTGAAATTAACATTACAGAACCATAATTAATTCCAACACGTTTCACCGTTGGGTTTTAAATGCCTTACAACTACTGGTGTGGAGGGGGATGTGAGGAATGTGTAGTTTAAACTTTCTTTTCCAAGGGAAGTACTCCGTGGTCACGTGAAAAGCCCCACCTGAGCCGAGGCTCGAACACTTGTCCTTTCGGCTGTGAGGCCATCACGCTCACCACTACACCATACAGCTAATCTAGTGTAAAGTTATAGTATGAAATAATAAGGCTGGTTCCTTTTTGCCTACCCTTGCTATTTTAAACTGTAATAATCATTTCTTGACAAATATACAAACGTTAACAGTTATTATACAATTACTTTGGGATACTAATTTCTGATGTATCCAATCACTTTCCGATATTTCTAA
>VOMN01063535.1:0-26181 GCA_014899125.1 Orchestia grillus
CACATGATGAAAAAATATTTTCTTTTATGGAGCCAATTAATTTTAAATTCGCTCTTTTTATCCTTAAACAGCTATAAATTAACTTCATGTACTTAGTTCGAACCATCCTATATTAAGAAAGAATTTCACATTTTTACCATCCGAATCCACTCATGATTTAAGATTATTAGAAAGCTGTTCCAGTTTATCACGTGCTAAAACATTTAAATAGTTACCAATCATTTAANAAAAAAACTAATATTTGTCTAACTATAAAACGCAGCGCTTCATTTTTCAAACATCATCTTAAGGCTGAAAACAAAGTAAAAAGAATTTATAGTCGCCTTAACAAATTTACACCTAATAAGTAAACTAGGGAAGCTTAGAATTCGTGAAGAAAATTCACGATAAATAAATTACGTACATTCCTAAAATCAATGAACCCACAAATAAAAATTTCGATTATGAAATTTAAGTTATTGTTTATCACTTGTTTATCACACAAAATATCAAATTTGTTTTCAATTTTTAAAGTAATAAAATTGCGTTTTTATCGATTTGGTTGCAGGTGAAGGGGCTTGATTTCCGAAAAAATATCAAGATCAAATGAAGGGGCAAGGATGAGTGTTGCCATAATTTATGAAGGATTTCTGTTGAATAATTTAAGAGCGTCAAAGTCAACAGTATTTTCACTGTGAGATAATTGAAGTCTATGAATATGCAACGCTTCTATAATTTGAATATGTTCTTTCCTGTCAAATTTATGCAATACTTTAGTATAAGGATCCAGGTCGTAATTAGAATGCGTACAACTACTTTGAGTTCGAAAGTGATTATAGATGTAATCTTGGTATCTACGTCCTATTAATTGCTGCTCGAGGGTCGCTCTAGTCCAGTTAATGTAGCAGTTACTGGGAAACTTGCATTTTCTCTCGTTACAAACGTCCATAAACTCAAATGCGCGAAATTGATTTATCACGTTTATGCGTGAAATAAATTGCTCTGATCAGTAAACTACACTGTTTTTCTCTGATAGTGTTGTATAAATTATTGATTCATCAAACGACTGGTTAATTTTAATCATTTGGCGGAACTCAATGTCAGTGAATTATAGCTGTCATAAAACCGCAAAGAATTGATGACACGAGGAACTGCAAAGATTCTACTTTTATTTTTTCAAGTATAGCAGTAATCGTCAAGTATAGCAGTAATCGTCAAGTAGAGCGACAATCGTCAAGTATAGCGGTAATCAGGTAAACTTTCCTATTTCAACAAAAAATCGAAACGTTGAGCCAAAAGATTAATCCTCTCTGAAGATCGTCCCATGAATTATAGGAAGGATGCTATCCTGAAGACCGTACGAGCCCCATCCCCTGCTGATATTGCCGTTAGTCGTACCTTCACAAATCATTATTCGCTTACAGTGAGTGACAATGTATATTACACTCATTGGTGATCACGTATTCTGGAGGCATTACAAAATAACGGCGTTATATACTAGTGATAGATATGGAGTATCGATTGATGGTTGATTCATTGGCGCATGACATAGACGTAATCTTATGGCCAAACCAAGTAC
This sequence comes from Orchestia grillus, assembly GCA_014899125.1. Taxonomy (NCBI): domain Eukaryota; kingdom Metazoa; phylum Arthropoda; class Malacostraca; order Amphipoda; family Talitridae; genus Orchestia; species Orchestia grillus. The sequence goes on from VOMN01063535.1 coordinate 1,559, forward strand.
TCCTATGAGTACCAAGTGATTTCCAAGAACGTAGTTTGTTGTTTTGAGTCGGAGAGTTTAAGGTCTTGGTATGTTTTCATCGTCTATGACGAATTTAATTTCCTTTTTGAGGTTTGAGAAGTGAAAGAATAATTCGACTATTCATTCAATTTTACTTGGCCATTTTGGTACATAAAATATGTCAATGCTGACTATATCTCGAATAATATATGCATTTTGTGATTTAAATCGTGCGATATAAGTTTCCGAGCATTTAAAAAAGAATGAATATTTTTCTGTCAATTTTGATTCGAATGTGAAATTTTACCATGACCGGTGAAGCAGATTTTGTTGAAGTAGATTTTGTTCTGTCCCAAAGATTTTGAAGGCTCCGTTATCTGAAATTATATTGAAGCGCATGCCCAGTAATGTCACGTGGAGCGGTCTGTGTAATCCTTAACTAGATTGCATAGTGCTTCATCATTCACATAATCCTTAACTAGATTGCATAGTTCTTCATCCTTCACATAATCCTTAACTAGATTGCATAATTCTTCATCCTTCACATAATCTTTAACTAGATTGCATAGTGCTTCATCATTCACATAATCTTTAACTAGATTGCATAATTCTTTTTTTTCACATAATCCTTAACTAGATTGTATATTTCTTCATTTTTCACATAATCCTTAACTACATTGCATAGTTCATCATCCTTTACATAAGGCTTTGGTACATACAAGGTACGAGACTTCAGTTCTCGTACGACTAATGATTTATGTCGAGCTCTGTTATTCCAATTCTCACGCATATTTTTATGAAATTTTACTCGTATTTTATGTTTCAAGAAGTGCAAAACTTCCGCGGTGTTATTTACCTGAAATAATTTTTACAAAAAATTTAGGGGAAAAAGAATGAGAAAATATTTTAACATAGTATGCACGCAATCTCCAATGAACTCTACTCCACCTACGTGTGTTTTTCAACTAAATTAACGTAGGTCGGAGTTTCTGTACGATTTGACAATAGCCCTAGAATATTAAACCTCAAATTTAACTTTTAGTTGCAAGAAAGGTTTTCAATGTATTGAATAAACTTAATTTACAAAAAGATGCAATACGAGGTTGTTTCTGAAAGATAATTTCTGCGCGTTTACTTACGAGTTTGTTACTCTCTTACACATTGTAAGCGAGAGAGAGTTTCCCCTGTGAAATGACTCCCAAGGTGGTACGACGAAACTAAATGTAATTTTCAAAAACCTGTTGTGCTGTAGAGGATGAGCTTTACAACAACCATCATTCACAGTAGATTTTTCCTTACGATATATTTAGGTTGAAAAGAAAGTAATCACGTTTTTAACTCGATCACTTTCAAGCCTCATAAGAGTTTTTTATATTTTTTATTATGAATTATACTGTTGTACTGATGTTTAGTAGTGCCCTTCAATTGAACCTTATCCTTTCGTTTGCGCATGCTTCGGCTGCAGTAGCTTGCTGAAAATTAGAAAACCATATTACAGAAAGTTAGGATATTTACTTTCGAATTACTGCTGTTCTGGATAAAGAAAACAAGTAATTGATGTATGTATACAGCATCAATATTCACAAACATGATCAAAGGTCGGGATTGATGCCAACGCTAGATTTTTGTAGTCAAGCTCATTGAAATGGATTTGGCTAACTAAAAACCACTGATGAAGTTTACTTCATATGCTCACTTGAAAGCTCGAAATAGAAAAGGGGCAACGACAGCTTAAAATACCAAACCTGCTAATTAGATCATCACTTTTCTGCGACGTTGAGCTTCAATTCAGGGTCATAAATTCCGCACTCATGCATGAAAGATGTAGTAGATCAGTAAACTGAACTCCGGTCATTTTTCTAATGATGAACTGTGTAAAACCCGATGAGGAAAGAAAATCGTATACGCATTTTTATTGTTATTTCACTATTGGCGAATAAGAGCCTGATTGGATGTATTTTCTTGAAAATTTTACATCAGTGCAACGTGCTCCGCACTTCAGTAGCTTTGATTGTTGTGTTCTCTCTAACGTGGTATTCCGTGATGGATTTTCTAAACAATGTTTCCTCCATCTGACAAATAGGAAAATTCTCAAAAAATTATATTCATATCAAGAACTTTCATTTTCAAATCGTCTCGGTATGCACTAGTGCAATATTGTTCGCGCACACCGCCTTGAGCATGAAATGATTTTAGACCAAGAAAAGCATGATCAAACTTAGCCACGATCCCTATTCACCCAATCTCGCTCAGTGCGACTTTCTTTTGTTCCCCTGAAGTTTTTCTCGGATTTAGTACATCCAATATAACCGAGGAAAAAATTATTTTCTGAATCAGAGCTGGAAATTAAATGTCTAAAATACAAGAAGAAAAGAAAGCACGTGCTGATCATTATATAAAATAAAATTAAAGTACCTCCTACTTACTCAACCGCTGTCGCTGATATGAAAAAATGGTTACACTCATCTTTTAGAAATCCGAGAGCATAAGAAATTACCCAGAAGAGCTCATGTTCTGCCGCAGGTAGATCACATCTTTCATCAACTGATTGTCTTCCATTATAAGCTGCATCGCTGTAGTACTCTCATGTAGATAACATTAGACAGAAAACTTCCCTCCATGATATTCTCATTTCAGACCCCGTATTCAGCTGGCGGGGTTTCATGTAGCCACGTAATAACACCCCTGCTCGCAGAAGATGCAGAAATATCGTTTCTGTAGGGGTAAGTGGGCAATTTTCTAGCATTCTGGCGGTACCATTGAGCAATTTTCCTTGACTCCGGCCATTATTACTTTCTTGAACTAGGTTTTTAGCATGAGATTCACGAAAGATGATCTAGACGCTAACCTAAAGTTATTTTTTACGGAGCCACGCGACGACTCACTAATTTTTTACCATCGATCGATTACCAAAGCAAAATTCTTACCACTCGTAGGGTCGGTGGGGCTTTTAGCTCACACTCATGAAGTTGTGAGCCTCTAAGGGGTAATCCAGAACATAGTTGGGGGGGTTCACATTTCTCCTACGTACGCACGGCTGGTATGGGAAGCACTTTTTGTTTAGCTCAAATCACTGGGCCGAGTATGACTTTTTTTCAAATGATCGTTTCGACAATTTTCACTTATATAGGCTCAACTTTTTGAAATAATTTTTTCAGAAAAAAATTAATCCCCCATTAACGAGAGCTTATGATCAAGTCGTTCCTCGACGTCATCTTCGCATTCCTTAGAGATTCTCTCAGTAGCACTTTTGTTTTTTCTGATCGGATTCGAAATTGACTTTGATGCTCTTGCAGTGGAAAAATTGTAGAGACAGGAATTAATTTGAAAAAGTTTATTGAACAAAGATTTATAGGAGTTATGTGAAGCTGATAAAAGTGTAGGGGAAAGAACGAGATTGCCATAACTGAATAAAATTTTAATGAAGAGGTGATGGAAAGAGAGGCATTCATAGCATACTCACGGTAATCATCCGCTGCCAGTTGAAAGACGTAGCACATGAAAGAGATGGTGGTCATTATGCTTTAATAATAGCCTTGGAATCCTCATTAAATTCTTAGCACGAGTTCAGAATATAGTTAGCGCGAGACTTCCATTATTCAGATCGATTAGCACGGCACTGAGACTTAGTGACTGAGAGTAGCAGAAATTTAGCGGATTCGGGACGATATGCTGAACTAGTAAGGACAGGATAATAACTAGTAAGGACAGGATAATAACTAGTAAGGACAGGATAATACGGTTTGATAGAATGCAAAGTAGGATACACTACCTATTCAAAAGCTGGTGGAGGTCAGGTGTGGTGATGCAGGTGTCAGGTAGAACAGAATGCAATACATACATCATGGCAGCATAGGCGTGTGGAAAAATTAAGCTAGGAGCCCCTAGTTAAAACCATTGTCAAGAGTAGAAAGAAGACGAAGCAAAATATCAGTTATTATTTCGTACTTCGTTGACGTATTATCGTCAAGGCCCTCTTGATAGTCTGGCAATTTTTTCGTCCAGAGCTTTGAAAGTTACACGCTCTGTCTGCCTTCTGCAAAGTGAAGGTAAAAAATTTCATGGGAGAACGCACGAGTGAATTTTACTTCAAAATCGGTAGAGCTTTTCCTTAAACACGAACTTGGCTCCAGCACGCCTTTGCAGAGGGCAGCGTTAGCTTACCACAATGCCACGAACAGTAATTTAAAATCAATATGGTAAAACACATATTGAGGAAAATGTACGATCGAGTTCAGAACCCTTGCATCGGCAAAACCCTTGCTTTCAACAAGGATGAAAATATAAAAATAGTTTATGTGGAGTTTTTTAAGCAGTTTTGTCATTCTTCTTGCACCAAATATCCAGTCGTGACCAAAAAATATGGGATGAAAAACAGTTTTGTGTTGTACCACGACAGCGCGCCTCGCCACCGCCTCTGCTTGTTCCTTTCAGTTTTAGCAGTAAAGGTGCGGTGCTCGACAAAATTTACTTCAAGTGCGTAGTACATCACTATTATTTTCATAAATTTTTCGACATGTAAATGAGGTCTTCATAACTTGTGTTTTTTTTCAAAAATCGTACTCCACCCTTTAAGGAAAAGACTTCATCTCCTAGGTTTCTTTCCTTCCTTAATCTTGGAAAAATTCTTCCTTAATTCATACTTCATCTCCTAGGAATTATTCCTTCCTTCATACTTCATCTCCTAGGAATCCTTCCTTCCTTCATTCTTCATCTCCGAGGAATATCTGCTTCCTTCATATTTCATGTCTTGGAGATGAAGTCCTAACGCTACTCCATCTCCTGCAGCCCCCTCAGCAGGCGAGCGAGGCTCTGTACACGGTCACGCAGGCGACGCAGTTGCTCTTCTACGCCAACTTCGCAGTCAACTTTCAGCTGTACTGCGTGGCAGGACAGAACTTCCGGTCCGCTGTGGCGACCATGTGGCACACCAGCTGCAGGCGCAGGTACGTGTGGCACACCAGCTGCAGGCGCAGGTACGTGGGGCACACCAGCTGCAGGCGCAGGTACGTGTGGCACACCAGCTGCAGGCGCAGGTACGTGTGGCACACCAGCTGCAGGCGCAGGGACGTGTGGCACACCAGCTGCAGGCGCAGGTACGTGTGGCACACCAGCTCCACGCGCAGGTGATTAACTCTAAGATATCCGTAGCAATAACCGCACAGGAGTTTCCCCATAACTAAGCCTCAATTCCTGTCAGAGGGTCACTATGTGGCTTAGTTTTACGGGCTCTCCAGCACAGGTCTATGGCTTGTGAATTTTGGAATAATGTTAACAGCATCACATTATGGCGCACCATCGGTGCAGGACCTCATTAAGGTTGCAGAATTTGTTCGCCTAGAAATGCGAGAGAATTCTGGCAGAATACCTGCACCAAGATCTTCTTCATGGTCCACGTGTTTATGAATGATTCTTCTTTTTATCCCTTGTTTACCATCGATAGATGAATATTTTCAACAATTTATTCCCTAAAATTAAATTCAAAAGTTTCTTAAATCTTAGAAACTTTCTGAAACTTCAACAAACCAAAGCGAGTAAGCTCGATATCACACAAGACGCACAGTCTGAACTTCACGGCATAAATCCCTTCTTATTTGTGATATAAATTCCTTTTTTTTGTGTGATATAAATCACCTTTTTATCTGGGACATAAATTACTTTATTATTTGTGACATAAATCACTTTTTTATTTGCGACACAAATCACCTTCTTATTTGCGAAATAAATCCCTCTTTCTGGGTGACATAAATGCCCTTCATATTTGCGACATGAATTTCCTTCTTATGTGCGACGTAAACCACATTCTTATTTGTCACATAAATCATCTTCATGCACAGCCCGAGCTTCACGTCATAAATTACCTTCTTATTTGCACCATAAATCACCCTCATACATAACCTGAGTTTCAAGTCGTAAATCCCCTATTTGCTCTGGGAGTTCTTTCAACCGACTAAATTAGGTAGTTAAATGTGTGTTTTATTTTCCGTAGAGTGTTGTACTCTGCCATTTCAGCTCAACATCCACTGGAGTCGGCGCTGATCTGGAGCCATTATGCATTTTAATTTCCTGCGCGCGTTTTTGCTACTGATGTCTCAGTTGAACACGAGCATTACCGTTCTGTACAAACATCATGATGGAAAAGTACATCATGAAAAAATTGTTTTAATTACTTAATTCCTTCCTTCCTGACTATTTCGGCACACTAAAATATAGCAGAACTCGTGCTTCTTTGATCAAGTGTATTATCTTACTGCCATCATTGTATTTATTGACTGAAATAATGAGCTCATTTTTACAACAAAATTGCATCACTCGTTTCCAGCCAGGAATGATTTTTATGAAGTCACCCGGCGAGTGCATGTCGGAAACTACAAACGAAACTGGTTACGATACCACCAACTTCAGAGACCAAATTGTAAAGGTTTAGAATTCCATCAAATGTGCGTGAAATTTCTCATCCACTTCGTATTACATCATCGGTAGCCAGCTAAAATAATGTTTAGAATTGCCGCTGTATATTTCGTATTACTTCATCAACATACAACCGTAAACTATGTACAGAACCGCCGCTGTGACTTTATCAGCCAGCCCCAGTTTTAAGCAATGCATGTAGTCTCCACAACGAGATATGAGACTGCGTCTTTAAGAACAATCGATGAACTTTGTGCTTAAGTTCAGGTAAGCCTAGTGTTAAAATTTGTGTGACCCAGTGAAACAGTTTCCACGAGATATGTATGCATTGTTTTAAAGATATCAGCTCGCTGGCTTTTTTTAACGGCCAGATGCAAAGTTTTTAAAATTAACACCACCCTTCGATTGAATGCTAGATCTTAGCTGGCACACTGAAGTTTTTCATCAAAGTGCCTACTTTGAGCTCCAACGCTCTCATTTCATAGCGTTGGAGGGCTGTTCTTTTTCTGGCATAAAGAGCTCAGAGAATTAAGAAGCGCTTTGGGGACGAGCTCAGAATCTTTGTATGAATGCTATAGTTACGAACTTCAAGTGCACGAGGTCGAGAAGGCCGTAACACTCTATGCGAACTCATGCATTAAAGATGGTAAACAGAAGAACTTACGATTTATGCTACAACATTGTGAAAATTTTGCCTACGACTGTAAAAAAAAAACGTAAGAAGTGCAGTGGTCTTCCTTAGCCTTTAAATTACTTACAATTCCTACAGTAGGGTAATAATTTGCTTCAGGGCGTTCCGAGTATCCCCTACGATGCAGAAAGTGAACTTCTTAAATTTTATTCTAAATTCTTCGAGGTATCATTTGATGAGTACGTCGTGTACATCATAGATCTAGGTAGATGAATCTCTCTGAAACGTATCTGAGCGTCAACAATATTAATGGAACTTACAACAAAGTTTATGGAGCATTCGTGAACAAAAACGGAGGTATATATTCGAAATGTAGAGCAACCAAAATACAAGTTCATCTGCACCAGCGCATAAGCAGAGCACCTGACATTGGATCAGTTTCGTTCCCACTCATGAAATTGTAATTGTTTATTGCAGCATCGTTATGATGCGTTCATTCTTATTTTAATTCCAACTCAAACGAGAAGCACAAATACTAAGCTTCAGTATTTAGAAATAATGAAGTTGTAAACTTCAAAAAGCTTCTACTGAGTAGGTACGACTAGATTGTTCATCATTAATAGGGTGGCACGCAGCTCCTAGCACTCAGAGCAAGCGATAATATCCTCGAATGGCCGCCGTCAAGATTATTTAATCTTTAAATCTATTCTTTGATAATTTCAGACACTTATTTGAGTTAGCGGTAAGAGTAACCCCGTTTTGTATTATTTTCAGGAATGCCAATCTTAACTTCCAGCTGGGGGCTCTACACCTTCAACCCCAGCGACCCCGGCACTGCCGCGTACCTCATTCTTCCTTGGTGTTCCTGGCCTCCCTCTCACGCAGCTTAACTTCACGCCGAAACTCACGAGCAGTTGACAAATTACAGTCCAACTCCATACCAGTGGTTTCAAAGGGCGACCCTCCGATAGCAAATGATACACAACCAGAGTCGAAGAAGCCGAGGCCGGAGAGCTTACCAGAAGAGCTTATGCCAGACATCTCAAAATCGATCATTTCCGAAACGGCGATGCGAGAGCGAGAGAACTCTTTGCCTACGATTCTTACAGTAGAACTTCTGACATCATCTGGTATCGAAACGCAAAAGTCAGGCTCACAGTCCAATTCCACGCCTTCATGTGTCCATCAACAGTCATCGATTCTAACTTCTTTAGCTGCGTCACCATCAAAGTCACAAACACGGTTATCAGATAAGTCGGATCCCCGGTCAAATTCAGAACGAAAGTATAATACTATCAACTCTGAAGCTTCAAATTCACTCGTCTTGACCCCTGTTACTTCATTAATCTCGCAGGCTTTAACTTTAAAAAAAGCATCTTCAGAAAGCATATCAACGTTCACCCAACCCGTAGTTTCTCGCGATATAGTTTTAAGATCAAGTAACTTTTCTACCATGAAACCTCCAGCAATTCTTTCGATGTCTACACTGTCGGACACGCTATTTCAACATGCAATGGGCCTGCAAACAGGATCCTTAGCCACAGATGCACCAAAGTCAGCGCAATCAAACCCAGAATTTTATGACAATCACTTTTCGTACCAGACCATGTGCATTCATTGAGCTCAAATTTTATCTTTATAAAAAAGTGTTACAGATAAGCCTTTATATATTCAGCGGAAGTCCTGACTTATTCTTAAGAAAAAAATACACCCTCTGCACTCCTCCTCACTTGCTCTTTTTTATTTCAAATCCAGCGTTTGTTTGATGGAACGACGCTCTTTTCCACCTTAACTAAGTCGGACTGAAATATCTTAAGGTTTTAGACGTTGCAAACAGTTATACCCATGGGATATCAAACAAACTCATGGAATACTCATTATACAACTTCAAAATCCTAATAAGTGTACAAGCTCTCTTTGTGTATTGTTATGGGCGATAATGAATGGACGAAAACGAAAGATGTCGTGTCGAGCTCAGGTACAAACGGAGTTGACTGAAATTTTGTTTTCGCAGTGTCCAGAAATATTAGTGGGTACACTGAACTGTTCTGAGGTGACGAAGCCGCAGCCACTGAGTCCTACTGTTACATTCAGCGCGAATTTAACCGTAAGGTGACCAGAGCTCTAAATTTGTAGTAAATGACCGTGATTTGTGACGTTAAAGACTAATTGATTTCAAACAAATTATATGTCAAAATCATAGTTCAACTTTTTTTGCAAAAAAACAACTTTTTATTAGGATGAGTTTACACTCAGTTGATAACTGCATGATTTTAATTATTCGTCTCTTGATCGTCACGTTCTCTCGAATTTAAAAATTTGTACTTACTTCGTGCCAAAAATCCTTAATTGTCCTGTCGTTGAACTCAAAACTTGGAGAACCTCTCCTGATGTCTCAGAAGAAGAAGTGCATGTGAAGTGGCTCGAGTCGTTGCAATAGACATCTTCAATGACCCCATCAATGTTAGAACATCGAACAAAGTAAGAACATCGCCGAGCGAACAAAGAAGCAGCGTAGATCGTAGCTCCGGCCTCGCTGTTCAAATCAGTACAACACTCCAAGATCAACATCCATATTCAGAAGTAAAACATCGGTAAGTACCTACATATACATATAAGCAAGAATGAAATCATAAAAAAATGTTTTACAACGGAGACATATCATATTTCTCGATTTTATTTCACAGCCAATGCTTGGTATGATAACATTTTCATTTAAGATGCGACGTTTTGCATTGGAACTTTTTTCTACCACATGACCATTAAAATAAATTTAAAAATACGTGTTATGGGTATTTGAGTTGATGTATTATGTATGTACAGGATGCCCCAAAAGGAAGGTACCCTCACCGATATCGGTAGCACTGATACGTTAACAAATGTTGAGGACACAATTTCATGAAAGGGTACCTCCCTTTTGGGCCACTCTGTACAAGACATATTCTAACCACACTTCTTGCCTTGTAGATTGGAGCACCTCTGCTGCGTAATTCATACACGAAAGCCAAGTGTGGAGTTTCAAATGCACGTATCAGATTCAGTTAACCATCAGTATCTATCCATGCTTTAAAAACAAGGTTGTTTAGCCAAGGAAAAATGTTCTGAATCACTGAAAACGGCTTCCTTTACTGCGTAAAATTCAAAGAAATGCATGAACCTTTGTGAATTCATGTCGAACGGCATGGCAGCGTTTCATTTCCTCGTGCCAGCTTATGAGCTAGAAGCAGGTTTTGGAAAGAATTAAATTTCACTCTTACATCACAATGAAAACAAAACATGCTAAGCAGGATAAGCGAACAGGCTCCTTCTGTCAAAAAATACACGACAGTATATCGCAGCCCGAGGAATTCTTTTGCTTTTTGTGACAACCTGCGGAATAATTGGGCTCTAATTCCACCAGAACGTCTACCATACGCAGGATGTGTCGCATTTGTTCCTAAACTTCATCTTCTCAATTCATAAAGTTGTAAACATTCGTTAAATGAGATGGCATATGGCATTCTTTTATTTTTTATACTTTTATTCAAACGGGTGATCAGACATTGCTATTATCGTTAATTTAAGAATAAAAAATACGCCTTGCATCAAAGTTTTTAAACTATGAAAAAACTTTGTAACTCCTCGGTATAAGGGATTTTATGAGAATTGCTATGTATTTTTTCGAGAAATTCATGCGTGACATGTGTAGGTTTTGTTCTTGACAAAAATGCCGCTACGCACTTATTTCCACAACGTACAGTCTAGCAACTAAACCCTACGGTATGTTCTATACTGGTCGACGTTCCATAATGATATAGGCATGAAGATTGAATTTCTTTCGTGTTAGAAGTCTCTTATTTCTTTGTATCCTATTTTTTCCCGATTGGAGAAATATAATTCACAGTCTTCAGAGATAGATTTTTCATTCGAGCCCACAATCAGCGAGACATTGGGGAACTATGATCCTAACATTTAAAACGGCACTAAAAACAAATATTCTTCAGTGCAGGATTGTTACGAATAATTCACGTATATATTTGCTTAAATCTATCTTTAGATAATTGCAATTATTTGTATTGGAATATTTCCTGTAAGAAATTGCTCGTGTCCTTGTTTCATCGTAAACTCCTTTTGCGTCGGTATTGCACTCAAAATCTTATCCGAAAATATACAGGAATATTAAACATTCTTTGAGAGTGCATGCACTGCAAGGAATGATTCAATTTCTGGACGTCGAGGTTTGGAATTTTTTTATCTCGAAGCAACCTCCGGACTGTAAATCTTGAAAGGGAGAAGCAGGAGTTCAGCAAGAGCTCAATAATTCATTTAGGATCAAAGGTATTGGATCGAGATATTGTTGAGCTTTTGCATATCTTGTTTTGTCTTGGATGAGAAAACTTTTATTGTATGACTTGCATTTCTAGAAATACCGGTGTGAACAACGCATACAGATCCGGTGAGTAGGGCTTGAACCGTCATTTTCAGCGCTTCAAAGCCATAAAACTCCAAACAAACATTGAAATTTTTCACCGAACAAAAGCATTTCATTTCTAGTCGAATAACCTGGCAGGATGTTCCTCAGACTATGTACGAGCAGTCGCTTCAAATAACGTTATATGTATCTTCTTCTGAACAGATGCATTGGGTATGGAAGACAATTTCTTTACTAGAACGTGAATTATCATAAAATCGCCTTTAGATGAACGCAAATACGATGTGTAGAGCATTTACTTTTATCATTGACTGATTGTGTTATAGGCTGCATTATTATCAATTCCTACGGAAACCATGAGAAACTACTGCCTAAATATGTAAGCTTGTTTAAAGACTACTTTGGGATGTAACTGGCGTATGGCCAGTGAATGGCTCGTGATCAGAAATTCACTCAAAATCCTTGTGATACTCAACATTTCTAGCATTTACACACTTCAAAATTAATTTCTTTGACATTCAGTTTTCGACTGACTAGTCGAACCATATGAATGTCAACATTCCCAAAACTCTGAATGACAGATATGTAAATGACAGATTTTACGTCTTTAGACGAAAACACGAAGATTACGGTTTTTGAAACTAACCGTCCATTACGTTTAAATTTACCATTGAACTCAAAACGTCGCATCAGTTTCAAGTTTCAAGAAAATTATAGTCTTTTACATTACAAATTTACAATTACCTGTCTAAATCTTTTCTTTAGTGCAATAATATATTTTACAGAAGAAAAAAAAGAAAAATAGCACCTTTAAATCATAGCATTGTATCCGAAAACTGATTGTCCACGCTACGTAAGTCGCTTACTTCGCAATACTCGTTCTTTTCTTACTTTCTTTCTCTCAAACAACACAAGTTTATACGGAACAACTGTTAAATTCACATGATAGCATTAACATATGCTTTGCAAGATCTTGTGGATGCGGATCCATAGATGTTTTGACGTACTACAAATATCGATGTATTATTCTGTGTAGCTCGTAACAGGTTCAGCTTTTTGTCGTAATTTTATAACCATTATTTCATGTATAGTTTTCGAAATTTTAACTGGCTTGCGCAAATTATTACGCTATCATTTTAGTTCTTCTTTCAAATTTTGATTCTTATCTCTTCGTGCTGAAGGGCTTATCAGAGAATTTAAAATCACAATTAGAAGTTGCAGCGGGATTTCCTGTTAATTTTCAGATTGCAATATTACTCTTTGAAAACCCGATTTAAACCATGCTTTGCATGAGAAGAATGACTTCAGGATGAACAAGTTTTCTCTTTGTCTTATTTTTACTTCATCTAAAACTCTCGTCCACTTAATTCAAGGTTGAGCTGTGAAATCTTTAAAATTAAAAGTCCATATTAAAATGACAGGGATAGTACAAGAAATGTGCATTATACAAATTATCATGGCCTGTATCATAACAAAAGCTTTTATCTACACAATACAAACTGTTCAAAAATCGTTGGCCGTAGATTTTGCTTTCGAACGCTTGATTTGTTTTATGAAATGCATACGCCGTTTCGACATCAACAGTAAGCTGATGCATAGATGTGGAACTATTACAATGTTCGAAAATATTTTGCAAGAATTTGAGCATCTACAAGTACAACAAATATTATTATATGGTAGTACAGCTGCATTTTAAAATGTCAATTTTCGCTCTTTTCAACCAGTACTATGATCAACTATCTTTTTCAACTTAATTATGCCTTTTAAATGTAATTTTCGACCTGTCTTGTACTAAGGAGTACTCAAACAATTTGAATAGTCTTTTAAAGTTTTATCTATTACAACCCCATCACACCGAATAAATCGACAGTAAATTAAAATCACAATTTGATGGTTTTACGGTAACTTGCGTACTCAATTATAGTAATAGTATACTTGTGACGAGACGCAATTTTGATGAGATGCTGGTGTAACTTATATACAAATAAATGGACTTTCCATTCCTTTTTTGAAGCGTACATGCACGATTTCATTATCTCTCCCTGCACCAGTGTTTACAGTCCAATTCAGTGTGAAACTCACATGGCAACTGTAGTGTATGTCTTACAAGAACTCATGGACATAAAGCATTAGATGTTTGGCGAAAGTACTACAATTCTAAAATTACGATGTTTCAATGTTTATAATTTGTAACAGGCTTGCTTTTTTGTTTTCATTTTATCGTTTTTCTTTCAACTGCCATTCTCAATTTTATACTGCATGTACAAAAGCTAATTCAATCGCTGTAATTATTTACTAACATTTTTATCCATATCACCACTTTTCACCAAACGATCGACCAACAAATTAAGAATTGTAATTCAAAATTTTAAAGAAAATTACAAGTTTTGTTTGAAGTTTAGAATCTTAACGTCTAAAAAACCAAAATACAGGTAACATGCATAGTATGAGACCTATCTCAAAATAAAGAATATTCCGTTTCTTTCTTTTCTTTTAGTAAGAATGCCTTAGAGCGTTTATTGCAGCAGAGTGTTAAATAAACAAGCGTAGCGCCGGCGTCTTCAAATGTTACATGGTGGATTTTTACTTTGTAAATTCTGCATTGATAGAAATTTTTAAACTTTATTTGCACGAAACACGTTCCTTGGCAAGTATCCTTTACCTAGTCACACGCGTGGAAAAACTTCACAGAAGTAAATTATTGAGGTATAAACTGTTTAACATCAGTTAAACTGTTTTTTCCTTTTCATATTTTTTTCGTAGAAGTTCATTTTCATGACGTTTAATTTTTCAAAATTTGTTCGTTGAACGTGTGCATGCCCCTCATTATTTTCTCCCAGTCAAATGCGCCTGCGCACAAATACCAAATTTTACCTTGAGCAGAATGATCTTTGTTTCCATTTTTGTAGAGTACTAGTTGTCATTTTGTCGTTATTTCTACGGTTATATTCGACAAAGTGAATTGTATAAAGTTAGATACGTATGAATTAAAGCTTCCCAAATCGCTGACTATTGTCAGCTGGTCATGCAAATCCCCTTGTCGCAATGTGCGGAATCTACAAGATCGGAAATGAACATTTCGGATTTGATAGAATTTCATTGAAAATTTTCACTACTTTTAATAGAAACTACATTTTCGAAGACTTCATAGAAGATGCTTAAAATATCGCAAGGGCAGAGGCAAAAGTAGAATCAAGATGTATAAAATTTGTGTAACAACTTCGAAAACGCTATCTGGAGGAAAGAGGGAGCAGATGCATGTACGTAGACTGGAATCATTAAAACGCACCGGTTTGACTCATGACATCAAACCGTTCTTAAGCCACAGCATCTAGTCTTTCAACTATAGAGTTAAGGCCTCCCTCTTCCAATAACACTCAGTAACCGATACGCAGGTTTCTATTTAGGCCATCACGGTTATGAACGAGTCCCTAGCATCCAATAAGCAGGCTTCCATTCGGGCCATCACGGTGATAAACATCGGCATACGTCATGCAATACGAAACTTCCAGGACGAGGACTGGGGTGAGCTAATACAGCCTGAATTCACTTCAGACAATTTATGAATTCTTTGAAGCATCGAAATCATTATTTCGAAATTCTTTGCGAGCAGTACGCCTCCCATCTAATCGTGATCGTGAATATAAAACAGAAGTTGCAGCAGTTTGCTTTTTTACCTTCGCGACACGACATGTTTTTCTCCAGTTTCACATGTTGTAATCCTTTCAAGGGGCTTAGCGGAACTGGAACAGCATGATCCAGCATAGACCCTCTTCCTGAACTCCAGTTTAAGAACCTTAGACGTCTGATGCCAAAGTCTTTGCAAATTGGGGCAGAAGCTTTACTGAAGCGCCATTCCATGCTCCTGTTCAAATAATTCGTTAACGTTCGATAAATTCAAGAATTAACTGTAAAATGAGAGTCGTGCGATAAGGGATTTTCATCGAGACAAACCTGTTTAGCCTTTTTCGTTATCACTCATCCTATAGAGTAGCTCACTTTATCAGTAAAATATTTATTTCCAATCTTAGTTGGATACCAGATTTCATACAAAAATTTATTTTAAAGTTTTAACGCGGTGTCGATGGATTTTCAATAATTATTTTCACGTAACGCGCACTCAGTAGTATATATCAGTAGTAGTACTTCATATATGATGTATTCCGGTGTACGAGTTAATGAATTTCAGACCAAGTAAACAAATGAAGATGATACTCAGCATGACAGCAACAGTAAGAAAGTACGTATAGTAAATAATTAATCAGCTCGACTTTAGCGAAAAAGAGAGTAGCAGATAATTTCTTATGAAAGTAGGCATTGAACAAATAGCACTTACTCCTATACAGAGGACACACTAGAGGAGATAATTAACTTGAGTATAACGGAGACTTGATGTCTTTAGAAAATTTGTTTGAGCTACAAAGGTTACGCGCAACCCTTCAGGAACACAGTAATGGCAGAGCGCCCCTCGCTGGTAGTACAGGGTGGTGCGTAAGTAACACATCCTTTTAAAAAAAAAGACCTTTTTAAAAAAAAGGATTTATTACCGTTATATACACTGGATATCGGTAGACATGATACGGTAGACATGATATTTATTAAAATGGTGCGTTACTTATGCGCCACCCTGTATAAAAACGTATACAGCAACTCACAGCGCCTTTATTTTGATTTTTCAGGAATAAAAGTTAAGAGGTTAAGCCACATGTGCTCCTCTTTTCCCTTTTTCTGCCTCACTCGAAGAGTAAGCCGGTCTGCAAGGCTGCCAAGCTCTTACGAGCTCTACAACGAATGTGATGCTCGAGACTTGAAATTTTAGACCCTTGTGTAGCAGCTTGCAAAAAAATTCCTCTGAATTTTACCTCAGTACCCTCTTCCATTAAGCGGATACTGTGATCAAACCCTGTATGCTAAAATACTGTAATGATAATATTTTTTTTATTTAAACAACATATATGCAGATTCGAAAAGAAATTTCAGATTTTCAATGTTGTGGCAATTTGTTTGGAAGCTGGAGCAGGATGATTACTTTTTGATGATGTTGTTATGTATTTCACGCTAACAGGACATGGAAATGGACTCCTCGAGTGTCTGCTTTACGTTACGTCCGTGTACATACATGTGTGTTTTAGACCAAAGCTATGTGGCAATAATCCATCTGTTGCTCGTTGTTACGTACATATATTGTGAAATCTTCATGTATATCTGCATTCTGCTGCTCTCAAAGGACCAGATACGGGAATCAATTTTCTGTACACACCCGTGGTACAAAAAGGTCCACCAATCTTCTTTGTAGATGAAGTGTAGTTTGCACGAGCTGGCTTTGAGATGCAATATAATTATTACAGTTAAAGATTTCGTATTGAAAATTTTGAATGTGTTGATGTAGTAAAATGTTACATGTAAATTTGTGAAGTACATGTTGCGATGTAATACTGAGTTTGAATTTACCAGAATGAAGTCATCAAATATTAACTTCACACATCATTGTCCCACGAGAGAACGCACTCTCAATAACACTGCAGGTTTGGCGATTCCAAAATCATACATAGATGTGCGACTAAAAAAGTTGTATATAATCTAATCATGCTGTTTTTATTTACCACTCCGATCAAATAGTTTGAGAAGTATGGTAAAAAATGCTGGGATTTAAAAATGCTTGCTGTTCATTGAAAATATGAATGAAGACACATGTATGATAAATTATACGTCTTGTTGATTAAGTTTTGGTCTTGGGAGTGAAAATTTGATTTGCAAAGAATTGAACTTATGATAGTAAGAATATTATTGTCTACATAGATTCAGGCGTAAAATATTGGGAACCTCAAAATTCCTCAGAGCATCTCACTTGGAAGCTGTTATTATGTTAAGAATGGATTACGTTCAATTGGTATTACAAAGTATGTTCTGATTATATTCCTCAAAATAGAAAAAATATTATTCAATGATCAAGCTTGAGGGGGTAAATAAAGCTTGAAAAATATTTTAACATGTCAATGTTTTGCTTTTTGCAGTTTCACTATGAAAAAAAAAACACAAGGAAGGCCACTTTTAAGTTCATCATTGTTCGCTAAGAAACTATGACAACGGTGAAGGAGATGCTAAAGATTAAAAGTGAACGTTGCCATTATCAGGCCATTATCAGCACTTGAAATGGAAATGAAAAAGGATGTAAAAATACGGATACAACATTTAGCTTATGGTCATTGAGAAGTTAAATCGACTGTAAAGGAAATGCGGACTGAGTATCGTTTAACACAGGTTTATCGGTTGAAATAAACAAAGATTCTAAAATACAGAGCTCTTTAGAATCAAAAATGCAGAGCTCTGTACAATCTGAGGTCGACGTAATTACTGTAAAATCGTCCACGCTCTCCGGAACCTTATGTTTGACATGATATTCACACGTACCAACATGCCTGTTTAAATGTACGGAATATGGTTTTTCAAGATATTAACCTTCACTCTTAGTACGTTACAAGTAAAATGAGCTAAAATTTGCTAAAGCGGGATATAAACATAGCACGCGAGACTATAACTGTAAATCCAAATTGAAATACATGATTGGAGAAGCAACCTAAATATCGTTGGAAAACAACTTCTTGAGCATCAGTTTCTTTTTTTGATGAATATTTTCTAACATTATTCGATTTTCAAAATAAGTCATGAAATGGAAACACCGGAGACCAAAAATATGTCGAGCACGAAGAATTTTCAAATTCTCAGAAACACATCAGCGGAAGTCGTTTCCCGCAATAATTTTTCGTCGGAAAAACATAGAACTGAAACAATTCTCAGGAAACCTTCCTGCTCAGGCTAAATTTATCACTTTTTCCGTTCTAAGAAACGTTCTGCGATGGAGACGTACCAAATACGAATGTTTCCTAACATTTTTTTGATTTTGCTCAGTGCACATCCTTGTTTCTACTGAATAACAGCGATGTTTTGCTCAGATGTCATTTATCGACGGAATTGAATCGACCGCTGTGGGCTCCATGGTGTAGTGGTTAGCGTGATGACCTCACAGCCGAGAGGACAAGGGTTCGAGCCTCGGCTCAGGCAAGGCTTTTCACGCGACCACGGAGTACTTCCCTTGGAAAAGGAAGCTTAAACCACACATTCCTCACATCCCTCACCACACCAGTAGTTGTAAGGCATTGAAAACCCAACGCTAAAACGTATTGGAATGAATGAAGGTTCTAAAAGTACAAACTTCGCGACTACGTTGCACCGAGGGTTCTAAAAGGTGACGTGTGACCACTGCTTCGTTCTAACTTGCTAGTAGTGATCCGAAATCGTCATGGCCTTCAGCGAACGGCGCACATGGACAGTTGGAATCACTCCAAACGGTTCTCATGACACCTTTATCTCTAGTGGCTTCAATAATTAATTAAAAACCACCTCACACATCGCCTAGAAAGGTAGCAGTTGCTATTGTGCATATGCAGTACACACCCAGTCACACACATATTGCAACAGCACACACACGTTCTGCAGCAACACACACACATGATACATCAACATAGATGTTGCAACAACACACACATGTATTACGGCAACACACACACGTTACACCAACATCCACACGCGTTTCAGCCCTAGTATGTAAATGTGGTGCGATCGCTTCTCCCTCATGACGTTTCTGAGCTGGCACAGTCTCTAGAAAATTTTTGCGCTTTTTAGAAATCTTCGCGTACTTTAGCTTAGCATCTGCGTTTGCGAACTCGCGAACTTTTATTAATTCCTACTCATTTACCGTTGGGCTTTAAATGCCCTACAACTACTGGCGTGGTGATGGATGTGTGGGAATGTGTGGTTTAAGCTTCCTTTTCCAAGGGAAGTACTCCGTGGTTACGTGAAATGCCTGAGCCTGGATTCGAACCCTGGTCCTCCCGACTGCGAGGCCATCACGCTAACCAGTACGCCACCAGCAAACTCTTTTCTGGCACTGAGGCTCGCTACAGGCTCTCAATGTTAGAACTCTGCTCTGCATGACAGTTGCTGTTTGTTTCACTCCGGACTAAATTTCACTCGAGGTATTCTTCAATCGTCACTTAGTGGCGCTATGAGCTATATATGTACGATGTATTTCAGTAGTTGGGGCAACTAATGCCCATACTTTGCTCGTATCTTTTGCATGACTTCTCAGATCGTAGGTCATTCTGGAAACTGTTTTTAGAAATATCTGACAAAAAAAGCAGATGCTCTCGACACCTGATCAAATGTAATTGATGTAGTAAAAGATTTTTCTCCGGCCATGGTCGACAATATTTCACTCCCATTTATGATATTATTAGGACAATTCATTTATGTGGTTATGTTCTGTTTGAAATAGACACAGAAGCCTCGAAAGACTCATATTTTTTAATGTTATGCTTTACTTTCATTAATTATCTTCCTTCTTACTTCTGTAGACTTTACTCGACTCTCAGCATTTAATCAGCATTTACTGTTTTTCTACAGAAGCGGGTGCATCACATTGATATTTACAATATTTTATGCACGAACTCGCATATTCAATGCGACGCAGCATAGAAGCGATTGTTTTCCAGAAAACACTGATCTAAGTTTTTTATTGTGGCGAGGGCAATTAAAAATTGTTCTGCTGCATCGATTTAAAAGGGATGTCATCAGTGCGTTAGAAAAACAAAAAACGGGAACGTGAGTAGCGAACTTTGTTCAGGAATACAGGAATACAATAAGTGACTCATTTTTATTTCAAACGCGCTTCACAGCGCAGCGTTAGGAAAGAAATATAAAAGCACTCTAATAACTCTGCCATTTGTTTCCTCGCTAGATTTTACGTTACTTATACAATATGAGCGTTGCAGACACGAGAAACAAGTGAACTGATGGAAAAATTTCGATAATCGCCTGTGAGTGCAGATTGTCCCGCTATAGAGCAGCTCTCTGCAGAAAAAGTCTCAAATATTCAAAGGATTTATTGGTTTTATGAGTTCGAAGATTGAAAGAACCTCTTCTCGTTAAAAGGCTTACTTCAACCGGAACATGATGCTATGGGGAACGTTGAGGGTTCGTTAACGAGCCCAATTATGGCATTTTTCAAATAAATTCGGCCAATTACAAGTTGTAAGACCGTGTTCCTCCGAGGACCTGTTTTTCAAGAGGCCGCATACAAAACTCTGTGAACCAATTGCAAAGTTGAATAGAAGAATAAATTTGAGGCAATTAATTAAAGAAAATGATCACATACATGTACATGTCAATTCAAAAACATAGGTACCATCAAATTTAATAAATAAATTAGAGCAAGACGTTTGACGTACGCTTCATATATTCAACATTATATGATAAAATTATCCTTTGAAATAGTATAACAATACTGAAAGTAGACTCTCAATTTCAGGTGCTAAAGTTCAGATGATACTCACAGTTTGACTTGAGTGCACAATTGAGGAAATAAAATGTTCTCGACGTATGTAGGTATGAGATCGAAAAAACAAACGCATTGTCCACAGTGACCTCGTATTCTACTTTACATCAGAGCGAACATTTGCACCTGAGGGGAAATAAGGAGTGTGCCCGCTCATGCCTAACACAAGAGAGTAAAGACAACAGAGCAGCAACGCCCGGAACCAGCCAAGTTTAGGTTAAATGAAGCTGGACATCAACATGTCCAGCGTGGCATCACAAATTGGAGGGTATTTATCCCAGCGGGAGGGCTAATCATATCCAACTGTGATACGAGTGTTTGACGAGTTGTACCTGTCATAAACTCAACTGAACACAGTTGTGTGAGTGCCAGGGACACATCTGGTGTCAGTTTTATGCGAGGTGGAAATAACCCATGAGAGTTTTGTGTGTGGTACGATCACAGCAGACCACAGTTTTGTGTGAGGTAGGATCACAAGTGGTGACAGTATTTTCTGGGGCAGGAGCCCAACTGAATCCAGGTCTGTGCGTGACTTGTACGCAGAGCAAGAGTTCAAATAGTAAATTAATCAAGTGTGCGATACAGTGGGTCCAGCCTTAGTGACTAGAGAATACGTGGCACGAATACAAAAGATAAAAACTTCCCACGCGAGAATTAATCATTTCACTACTACTGCTTCTACGACTAAATCGATCCAACATACGGTCATTTTTTGCTCGACCGCAGCTAACGGGTGTACGATGGAGAAGCGAGGCGATTTCTTACGTCTTGAACCATTTCTTTGTATTGGAAGACGAATTGGAGTTTTGATGGGACTCCATCTGAGTGCACCTTCGCTACTTCACTAAGGTACTTGTTCCCGACTCGAGACGCTGGGCCGCACCACCACTGGAGTCGTTTACAACACAGAGCCGTGAGTGCGCATGCGTAAGCAACCATTTGTTGGAGATGGCTGTCGAGAACAGAGGCAGTCGCGGAGCAGAATAATGGGTACGAAGAGCGCAGATGTGCCTAATTGGCAATGCTGTAATGCTTCTGATTTGGCCGACAGTTTGCGATCCAGTTCCAGCTGCGTTACTCATGATAACGACTCACATTCTAGATCAGGTTCATTATAATCATGCTGATATTAATTGCCAGCGAAGTTTTCATCTTGTTAAAGTAAGCCGTGAAACTCAACTACTAAATTTATTTACCTGAGACTACATAGTATAGTTTAAAATTTATTTCTAGGAGACTAAGCATTAGAAATTTGTATTCATTAGAAGAATTTACTTAGAAACATAAAACTGCAAACGCGCCATTAAAAAAATCCACTATACAACTTCTGTTCCGTTTTAGTGCTTTAAATAAAGGAGAGGGTGACGAAGCATTTCCGGTCGGCCGAATTCGCCTAATTAACTACGAATTCGCCTAATTAACTAACGAACAATTAGCAACTAGTTCTGTAAATATTTATCGCCATATATGGGCAGCCCAATGATTAGCTATTTCTACCGAAGGAGACCGACATAGGTTTCGTGGATCCTTTGATGTGCTATGTAATTGAGTGCCTGGTCTCTTCAAATCACTCAGCAAATTTTTAACATTTGATTGATCAGGACGGCGATGTCTGAATGTAAACTCATTCTTCATCGAAGGGTAGGATGCTAAGTAGAGCTGACTCAATATCAAACCTCAAAAGTACTTCCTTCATAAGCAAATTGTTAATTAGAAAACAGAAATAATACCTTCAAAGCAACTGATTCCATATAATTCTAGGCGGTACATTTATGTACGAACGCGTTATTGGTTGATTATATGTACGTTCCAAAGACTATTTTAAGGAAAGACTTGCACGGCAGATCACCTGGCCTTGCTTGGGAAGCCCATCACAATTCTCTTCGTTAAGTTCTGATTTTTATCAAAACCTTCACTAATTAGTTGTTAAATGTAGCGCAGAATAGTATTAAATAAACATGCATCACAAAGTATGTTTTTTTATGAATACAGAGGAACTTCTGATGAAGCTGTTATTAACTGTCTACAAGTTTACCTATATTAGCATAAATTAGGCAACATCCAGAGAGCATTAAAACAAAATTTTAAACATATGTCGGATAAGAATCACACTATATGATTCATTAGCTTCTCTCCGGGTCTTCTCGTTGGTTACCATTCAAAGACGTTGTTAAAAATTTTCTGGGAAATGAAGGAACAAAGAATGGCGCTGGTATAATCCTCATGCTGTTTGAGAGCAACAATTAAGTGAAGCCCTCAATTGTAACGTGAGCATCAGACGACATTTTCTACGGAACCGTTTCCCTAGCTTCACTGATGAACACAAGATGAACGGTTTCATGCAGATTTGAGCGTTACGGAAGAAATTATTCTTTTGCGAATGAATTGCTGATGCAAATATTTGTTTTGATATTTTCACTTTATTCATTTCGCAATCAACAATGTTGAATGTAACTTCACGAGCTACGCAACGTACATATGTGCAGCACTGAATTTTTAATCTGCATATTGCATTATGGAACTTCGAAAATTCATACGGCAAATATTTTATTAAGTTCGTTTCATAAGGATTTTGTGTTGACCGTAAAAAAGAAAAATATTGGGCAAAAATATCGAAATCGATATTTACCCGTTTCTTGCCATTTATTTGTGGGATTATCCTTTTATAGTAACCAGTGGAAATCTTAAGGTATAAAACATATATTTTCCAAATACAGTTAGCAGCATCAGCGGAATAAGAGGGAAGAGAAATGATCCAGTAATGATGGACCCATGGGCCACATGGGAAAAGTATTCAAAAAGTCGGAACCTGTTATTGTTCAAAAGAGAGTTCTAACATAGCTAATTAAAATTGGAATTCAGAAAGGGGCCGAGTAGGACATATTCAAAGTCCCTGGACCTATTTTCTTGGGTGTGTCAACTGTGTTTTTTTAAGGTTGATTTGAAATAATTACTTTTCAGGTTTTTCCTTCAGTAAATCTAAAATTGTTAACCTCCAAGTATTTTCCCACAGTAAATCTAACACAGTTAATTTCCAAGTATTTCCTACAGTAGATATAAAATTGTTTTCCCACAGTAAACCAAACGTAGTTACTCCTCAAGTATTTTTCTACAGTAAATTTAAACCAGTTACTTCTCATGTATTTTCCTACAGTAGATTAAATCAGTACTGTTTCAAGTGTTTTCCTACAGTAAAATTGACCATTGTTTTGTCGAGAACTAAATCATTGGGTCTTATTTCAAATTTAAAAGGTAGAACTGAAGGTGGGGCCGCAACACATTTAGGCTTCAGTATATTCCATATCCTAATTTCATCAGGCTAGAAACTTGATAGTTCCACTGGTGCAGAGGCTTGTATTTCTCCTCTTGTTCCAGAATGAAAGCTAGGAACCCGTATGTTTGCGAAGCAATTTCACTTCGTGTCTTCTACTTTTCCCAAAAGTGCAATAAATAACATTAGTAGTGACGCAGCAAGCGGACCAAAGTCGATTTAATTTTGATGAGCCCTGAGAGGAAACATTTTCCATTCCTCGCCCGAGTCAGAACCAGCTCACGATGTGCCCGAGGTGGGACCAGCTCACGACGTGTCCGAGGCGGTCCCAGATCACGACGTGCTCGAGGTGGGACCAGATCATGACGTGCTCTAGGTGGGACCAGATCCCTACGTGTCCGAGGCGGGACCAGATCACGATGTGCCCGAGGTGGGACCAGATCACGACGTGCCCGAGGTGGGACCAGATCACGACGTGCTCGAGGTGGGACCGGATCACGACGTG
>VOMN01063543.1:0-21074 GCA_014899125.1 Orchestia grillus
CACAAGCGTGCATTAAGGTCTGTTCTGACTGAGATGTTGAAGATATCTTCTTTTGTGGCATCGAAGTATTTTCCCATGAAACTGGCCCTTAACACAAGTCAGTTCATTCAATTTTACAATATATTCAAGAGACTGCATCAATCAAAAATGGCGGTTCTATGTTATAATGGATAAATGAGCTGTACGATTGTCACTTATCAGTTAAATCTTTAAAAAATAGACATAAATACGAATTTGTAGATTTGGTAAACGAATATAAATCCTAGACAATAAATTGGCATGAGCAAAAAATAAGAATCGCTATCAACATCTACAAAAAAATTGGAATCGGCACCTTACCACAAAATATTCCTCCATACCAAGCAGAACTGCACCAATAGCTCGTTCAAATAATTATTTTTCACCAGACAAAGCCCAAAAAAAACGAAATACAAAGCAGCTCCAATGAACTGATAAGCCGAGAACCCTGGTTACATCACACAGAGTATAAACGTAGAATAAGACCTCCACTTGAAGAGAGGACCCCCGAGAAGCGTCTGTTACAAGTATCCCCCAAGCCGACAACGGCGTGCCGTGCGCACAAAAATTGAAGATAGAATGCGTCAAAATACAGGAATGGAATCATCGGTCGGGTGGGGTAGCTCAACTGCTATTTGAGAAGCCTCCCACACTAGAGGAAGGAAAAAATGTTTTCTGGAGAAAACAATCAACGGAGTGAGCAACTAAACATTCTAAACCTGCTTCAAAAATTACGAACTGAACACTGCAAAACTTTGACATGATCAAAACTGGTAACAATAACGACTCTGAAAAATACGTTGTGAGTAACGTATAGCGAAAATTCATCTTCCGTACAGAGTGGCAGCAGTTCCGACAATGATAAAGCAGTTACACCAGTTGAACCAATTTACAAACCCAATTTCAACCGGAGCCAGCGCACTCCACACAACTGTAATTAATGAAGCCGCTTTGCCAGCGGGTCACAGATGCAACATGCCCTCACGCTACAGCAGGACCTCGCGCTCTCTGAAGAACACGAGGCGCCCTGCTCCAATTGACGCATACGGCAGTCAACTATCGGGAGCCAATACCTCTGAACACGAGCGAGCTGACCTAGTCCAGACACGTCTTACGTTTACATCAAACGTCTCGTGGCAGGCAAAAGCAACTGTGAGTAATGACGCTGAGTAACGCAGGTCACCATAATGGACAGCATAGTGGAACTTACACCAATGCCGGCCAATTCGTCGAACAAAAGATGCTCTTACAACAGCACTGCGCATTACGAAGCAAAGGAAAAGTCCCACCGAGAGCTCAGTTCTATGCACTATACTTCGGCCACTCATATGTTCAAGATACAGACGGAGTTGAAGCACGGCTCAATAATAACCAGTGGAATTAAAGCTAGAAGGACTCGCTGGACAAGCACTACACAAGACCTTCCAGAAATATCTAAGCATACCTTTGAAGGACGCAAGGCTATGAAGGTGCTTCGACGAATACCAACGTTATATTGCCAAAGGGAAGCCTAAGACCCCCTCCTCTCCCCTCCCCTAAGACGCGTTAATTCACAAAGGTACAACGAAAGAACAATACGAAGAAAGCTCTCTCTTCTGAAAGAGACGAATACATCTCACTCCAACTCATGTACAGGTGAGTATTTATCGTTGAGTGCGAATTGCAACTCGGTATTTCATTGACCCAATCCTGTTCTTGGAAAATAGTAAAAAAAAGGAGTGAAAATAAACTCCTCAACCAGCAAACGAAACTCGCTCAACCAGGGAAAGCTACAAACGAAAGATGAGAAATTAACTTTCAATATATTGAACTGAAAGCTACCAACGAAAGATGAGAAATTAACTTTCAATATATTTAAATCAAGTGAAAGATTTCAGCCCCACGAGCGATGTATTTGATGAAATTTTCCGCTTTCCCAGAATAATGTCAACGGTGTCCGTATATTATTTGGTAGAAGGGATCCCGCCCCGGTGAAAAACAAATGAACAGTCCTCTTTTCTTGATTTTGAAATTAGAACCGGAAGGTACATGTAAAAATAGAAGACAAACCTGGGATCACGGAAAACAACCAAACGTCAACTTATAGTGTTTTGTAAGTGTGAATCCATAATTACTTCTGAACTTGAGAGGCGAGCGGCTGATAAACCAATCAGCCAGTCACTTTCCGTCGTCTGTCGCGAACACGTTTTTCCTTATTTATCCTTGATCTTTTTCTTTAAAACACACTACATTGTGGACACTCAAATTTATAATTGAGTATCCACGTCAGGAAGGTTACAGTTTTTGTCGGTCACATGTCAAGAAACGAAGACGGCTAAAATAGCCACAAAATTTGGCCACTTCTTTGTGCAGAGCAGGCTTTTAAAAGTTCCCGTCAAAAATCGACTTCAAGAGCATTCTCAGTTTGAGAGAACACACACAAAGAACAGAGCTATTCACGCGCAATAAAATTCGAAGAATTTGCCAAGCGATTGTGGTTAGTGCAAATGTTGAAACACAGTCAAATGTGCAAATCAACGAAGCTAAAAAGGAAAATCTTTTGAATGCAGAACTGAAAATCGAAGAGAAAATCATTGAAATTAGACTTGAAATGTGTGAAGCTGCAACACAATTTGCATTTACCACACAAAGGCAGTCAGACAAGTCCGCATCAGCCTTTTTCTGTTCATGCAATTTTCCACTCCAGAAGCAGCGGTGCTATGTCAAAACCTCGTTACAAAGCGCTTTTGCTCAAAGATATTTACAGCATAAAATTAAAAACATTAGCATTACCGTCGAATGCTATTGATTTAATTACTACAGTAAAGCTAATTACGAGAAGATAAATTGTTAAAAACAGTTCAATGTTCCGAACTGTTTCTCTATCGATCGACAGAGGTCATGGTGTACCCTTTTCACTTGAAATCATACAGTTGAGGAACGAAGGGAAGCAATTCACCGCTTCGGGCATTATTATTTCGTAACTAAAAATAGGCTCGCGTCTGTCGACACATTTCGAGGGACATCATTCGTTTCCGAGAAAACTTTCTGAAAGAAAACGGAGAAACCGAATTGAAAAGAGCAATTGGGTCGTTTGAATCGGTCTGAACAAGAGGTTAATAGGGCTGTCAGTCTCGTGGACACGAGAGAAAGAGGAACGAGATGCCATTATTTAAAGGGAGTGACCACTAATGCGATTGCCTTGTCATGAAGCTGAGCGACCATCAAACCGAGCAGCCGTTGGCCGTGTAATACTAAGAGGTACAAGCGTCACAGTCCACTTATGATTTAGGGCTATTGGCTCGAACCAGGGTTGAAGAGTCATTACACTAGGCCCGGGTTTTGAATCCGATTTTTAGATGGTCTCACTCGTGTTTCTCAAGCTCAAATAGGTGCAAAAAACAATAACTGGTAAACGGATCGAAAAGATCTTGAAAAATGCTAAGAAAAACTCCAAACAAATCTTCCAGGAGTACGATATTTTCATGAACAAGATTTGGCTTTCCGTTTGAGATATCGAGGTTAGGTGATTTTCTGGAAACAACTATGATAACGGCGCGATTATAGAACCGTAAAGAAAATTTTACATGCCAACACTGCTAACATTTGTGATTCAATAATTTAAGATCTCAAAAAAAATAATACACGTCTTCATGAAAGTTGGAAAGATTAAGTGAATTTAAGAAATAAACTTTCGAATACTATCAAATAATGAGGAAACTGACGTAAACTGCACGGAAACATACCCTACAGCTCGCCGCCACCAGCAAGAGAACAGTTTAGAGCTGAGGTTTCAGACGCGATGAGCACTTGAAGACGTGAGAATAAGACATGAAAAGATACGGGTGGCGGAGTAAACGGAAGCAGAACTAACACTCGTATTTACACACAGCCACTTCCCAGGCCCCACCTTTTGGACGCAAATCTCAACAGCCGCCTCATTCCTTCACGAGATTCATTAAGCGTGTGCAGGGGCGGTGGGTACATAGAAATCGCCCGTTAATGGACGTGGTAAAGAGCAATAATGAAGCACAACTGACCCTGGTGTTGTTGCGCTCGGCCTTGAGTTCGTTGATTTCCTCATCGCGCTCCAGCAGGTTCTCTCGGGCCGTGTTGAGCTCCTTCGTCAGGGTCGCGAACTCCTGCACAACAAAATACGAGGTAAGCGCAAGTGTCACGTCACAATCATTTGATTCTATCTATCTACATCGGATGGTAAGAAAATGACCAAGATTCTTAAATAGACAAAGATTGATTATCAAGATCAATGATAGAGTTCGTATACTCACCTAGTACATAGAATAAATGCGGTGCCATTTCTGTGCAAGAAATGACGAGTCTGAGTATCAGAACAATATTTTCAGAGGAGAAGTAAGCATTAAAATTAATTGAGATTCTATCCTACAAGAGCAATCAACTCAGATGGAGAAGAGAAAAATTCAAGAATTGTATCCTATCTACTGGTGTGTGTCCCTCTATTCCCACCTGGGCGTCCCACACGGTGATGCACATGTTGAACAATGACATGCACGAAATTCACGAGTTTGACAGTCGTAATTTAAAATAATACAAATATCCGAATGTAAATCGAACCCAACTGGGGATGGAGAATGCATGTTCTTGAAGCCCCGAGTGTTTTGAAGAAGACCTCCACGATGATAGCGACTCAATACAAACGGAGACGGAATGTAAATGAAGGACGGAGGGTGTGACACATCACCACCACCTCCATCTAGAAACTTTCCTATTTATCCTCCCAACAGGGGAGCCACGTCCCCGAGGTAGCAACAATTCTGCCTCGAACCGTGTTGCAGGACAGGTCTTCCAGACATATTATTGTAGCAGTTTTCAAGAGAAAGAATGCTCTAAAAAACTCCAAGAAAAGCACCTGCGACTCTCCATCGAAGACACTTACCCCAAAACAAGCAACCAAATTCAGTTGCAGATGCAGAGAGCACCTTCACGCCTGCATCTCGGGTGGTCACTTTCTCGGAGACAGCCACTAATGAACTCACAAAGAAACTAACTCAGAGGAAACATTTCGTTCACAAACTTTCAGAACTTTCTAGGGCCAAAAGATATTTATTTTCGCACAAAAGAAGAAGAAACAATAGCGCGTGCCTCGCAAAAAAGGAGCAACAAAGACCACGGAAGTTGGAAGAAATGTTATCAGGAAGCGTTTCCCTTTCTTCTGATTTCATAGCTATTATTGACCGAAAAGTAATCCACAAATTCTCAGTGATTCGGGAATTCAACCTGCGGCCGCTAGCGCGCTTCACGGGACAATGGATCGATGAGTGACTTAGCGCAGCGAACGCCTGGCATTCAAAATACAGACGTACCGGATACAGGGTAAATGTTGAATACATCAACTGAGAAAGGCGTGTTGAACACAATCTCCCCCGTTTTTTCCCGGCACTTCGAAACATTACACCCGATGTATAACTGAAGAAAGGACTGTCGCAAAACATCCAGCTGGCACCTGCGCTACCGAGCTGGTGGCAGTGAGAAGCCTTGAGCAACTTCAGAAGTGCGTCACGGGAGTCACTGTAGGCGTGAACGCCATAGCTCGTGTAGCGAACTCGGCAAGATTGACACGATGCCTCACAAAGTTAGCCTCGATATGCACCCAACTCCTTAATATTGAATGACGAACATCTGGCTGTCTCAGGAAAAAGAAGAAGTTTGACGGAAATAGCGTCAAAAGCACACCTCAAATGCAGAGTAAAGGGCTAATGCGCAAGCTTTTGACCGTCTCTTCCATTTTCATTAACACTTTAAGTGCGATTCTCCACACAGGTAAAATTTCNGCGTGACCACATGTGGACACGTCGCGCTTAAAGTGTTAAGGGGAAACTCGCAAAAAAGAGCCTCGAAACTTCAGCCAAAAGTTAGACTGCCTCGCTAAAGCAAGAAAGAAGGATGCGTCGGTGGGGTGACGCAATGTAAAATCCAATTAAACAGTGGCTTCTCGACCGCCTTTCATCCTCAAACGAATCAACTTCAACTTGCTGATGCACCCAAGGAGCTGTCTACCTGCTCGTCCTATAATTAGAACACAAGAGAGAAAAGTTAAAGGAAACACTTGACAATCTTCATCAAAGAAATTCAATGATATTAAAATGTGCACGTATACTAATAAAAAATGGGCCTAAGATTATTTTCGAATTGAAAATTTTAATGATTTACGGTCGTAAGTTTTTCCTCATATTAGAAGTGACAAGTGATGAACATATTCAATAAGAAAATTGTAAATACAATTCCGAGTCCGAGTGGAAAACTAAGCCAGTGGCATTGTCACCAATATTTTACCTACCTAAACAAACCACAATACCTTCCTAGGCAAGACTATTGTACAAAGTATTCCTTATATTGTTCAAATTTGGCTAGACCTACTTCCATACAATATTTCTTCAACTCGGAAATCATTGCATCACGGAAATCATTGCCTCACGGAAATCATTGCCTCACGGAAATCATTGTCTCACGGAAATCATTGCCTCACGGAAATCATTGCCTCACGGAAATCACTGCATAATGGAAATTATTAGATGATAGAAACCATTGCATAATGAAAATCATCATACATCCCATTGGGAACCATCACATCACACAGGAAATCATTACATCTCAGATATCATTACACTGCGATAATCATTGCAAAATGGAAATCATTCGATAGTGGAAGCCATAGCATAATGGAAATCATTAAATGATGGAAGCCAAAGCGTACTGGAAATCATTACATCATATAGAGACCGATGACAAGACACAGACAATGAGCGCATCACTAGGAAATTACTGCTGAAGAAGAAGCACCGTGAAATTGAACTCTAGCGATGAGGCGTTTCCTCATCCGAGTGCTACGCTCGCCAACCAGCTGCAGCGTTCCAGTCCCTGGTTGTCGTCAGGACCCGTTTGGCCTCCGCACGGGGGAGGAGGGCGCGATATCAAGAGCGGGTACCCCAATGCTGGGCAGTTAAGGCTATCGGAAATATACCGAGGAGGCACTAAAGTCTGGCAATGGGGGAGCTTGCTCCATATACCCCGTACGTAAATGTAGGAGTGGCCTCTATCGCAGCGGCCACTAAACAGGCAGGGTGTCTTTTTTTGCTCGGCCTGAACGTGCAGCACAGAAAGAAAGAGCACATGTTCAATCACTTGCAACGAAAACACTACAGAGAAGGCGACAAACTGCCCGGTGCTCTATCCTAAAGGTTGCTTTTCGCTCTAGAAAAAAAAAAAAACCATTGCAACTCTGTTGCACGAAACTTTCCGAGCCAATGCCACTTAGTAGTGCAAGGAGGCCCAGAAGTAACTCACCCTTTTAATTAGCTAATAAAATAAAACTATCGACGCTAGGATGCTCAAACTTGTTTTATTAGAAAGAACATTTGCCATAACAACATACAATTTGATACATACTAACTCATCAACTGGAAATCTATTTTCCATTTGTTTCAAGTCCTTTATTTTTCGTCACGTTTTGCTACAGCTAAGAAATAAGAATAAGAATTACACAAGTGTACGAAGGACAATGTCAACTCCTTATCCTCATGAAATGTGATCCCAAGAGAGCGAAAAAAGCGACCATTAGGGTGGACTTTAGAAAACGTACAACTGTGCACGGGGGTGTTTCCACACAGGATTCACTGTACATAGAAACAGCAAATTAAGAATGAAGAGAACGAAAAGCTAAAGAATAATCAACGAAGAAAACATGAGAAAGTAGTAAAGTGGGCACGAACGACAGAACTCGTGAAGGTCTGGCTAAAGCTGGGAGAGCTGAAGATAGCAATTCAACATAGCTAAGTAGCAATTAAGCTGAAAGCAGAAAAATAATGCTCGCCGCACATGTGCGTCGAGCGGCAGATAACTCAGCGGGAATCCTTGGCGCTACAGGCACAGAAATGCAGTCTGTACCTTCACCCGTTGTGCTCTGCCAACGATGGCACAAAAATCGATTATAAGAACGGAAGCATCGTGTAATAAAAATAACGCTAGGTCACAATGTTTCCCTTTGTTTTGTTTCTGGATCAAAACCAAAATTTCTCATTTCTTCGCAACTGAACAAAATGTGGAACAGTTGACTGTAATGAAATTTAAAATTGATTTTCCAACATAACGCAATAAATATATCAAAAATAAAATCGAAAAACAGTTTCACAGGAATAATAGCATTTTCTTTTACCTATGGAATTAGGACACAACACTTAATCGCCAGGAACAAACATTATGTTAAATAGTAGAATTGCAAGGTGATTCTATTTGCATATAGACGCTGTTTACATGACAACGGTTAATAAATTCGTTCGATATTAAATAAGTATTAATTTGCAAATTGGTGAGTTCAGCCGAATAGACAACAAAGTATAAGAAGTCCCATAAAATCCCGTAAGAGACGCTACGTATTTGTGACGGTAAGCTTTAGATGCGCGATTCTCACATTGATTTCATCATCAGTAATTCAGGAGGAAGTTGCATATCCCAGCCTGTCCACAAGTGCTTCTCAGAAGGAATAAAACGAAAAATCACACAGAAAAAAAATGGACAGCTTTGCTTTTCATTTTGCGAAGTCGCGTCGAAAAAATTTCGATTCATTTTTCAAGAACCAAATCAAAATTTTTGAACGATCGACATGCAAATAAAACAGTTGAACCAACAGTAATTATGATTCTACTATTGATGCACCACCGCCTATAATGAAGCTAATTATATCGTGGCCTGAATTAATCTGGAAATTTTCCATAAATTCTCTAAGGCACTAGTTCAGACTTTTTTAAAAAAATTGCTTCAAAATGGAAGAAAAGTAAAATTCATTCCAAGTCGAGTACTTGACACAGCATTTAATCTGTACGATTTAACGAGTCAACACCTAGTAGAAAGATCGAAGAAAAGAGTATTTGTTAGTTAATAGGACTATGACTATTAGAAACACGTGTGTCGCTTTGTAACAGCAGTGGCAACAGGGTACGAGAAGCACAAGAGGAATACCCTTCGGTGCACTTATTATTATTATTCTTTACAATTCTTTATGCCTCAACCACCTTAAACGATGTCAGTAGTAAAGCTTGAAAGTTATATCTGTAAGATCGAACTAAAAAGATTGAGCCCATCGCTGTCGTCGTAGTTATATGAAGTATTTCTTCCACTGAGTTCCGAGCGTAAGCGCGAGACCACTCACTTCTATGCAACATTTCCCCCCTCCACGTAAGGGAACAAGGCTCACTATCAAAAGAGCCTGAAGTGGAATAGCGAGGACAAGTGTAATGAAAAAACTGGCGAGCCGCTCTTATTCTCTAAGCCAACTACATAAACTCGCTCACTTACAATTCCCACAGTAAAATGTTCTGATCTTTGATGCACCGAAAATTATCATACCCATTGCGAAAGAAATGTACCACCAGTAAGAATCAAGTTACTTTCAGAGCGAATGGGCTAAGGGAAGGTGTGCGCAGATTGGGCGTTTTCAGAGCCCGCTTTATGAAATGACTTCATCCCTCCGGGGACGTAGGAGCAACACCTAAGACACGTAACCGCCAACAGGACTGAAGTCCTACTGTAGCTTTAAGAGGCTTATCTGAGGGCTATGGCGTGCTCATAATTTAAGGGGAGTCGAAAACTTGGAACGCCAAGCAGGATAAAAAATTGACGTGAACAGAGCATGAAAAATTTACTTGAAATTTAACACGAAACTGTTAGTTTACGCGAGTTGTGAGTTTGGTGTGCTCGTATGTTAACAGCGTTTGAAAATTTATAATTTTTGCTCATTAGATGAAGTAAGAAGACGGAATGAACAATTTAAAAAAATAAATTTAGTCAATAAGTTTATTTTACAGCGTTGATAAGATAAAAAAACATGAACAAATCATGCAGCTAAGTCTATTCGAAAAACTTTCACACACCGAGTAAATCAAAATAACAAAATATTTTCAACAGGAATAAAACCAAAAGTGAAGATTTCTTCAAGAGAAAGGAAAGAAACCATAGAAGAAATCACTAAAGACAGGATATTTTTTGATAGAGTAAGGAAATTATCAAATGAAAACAAACTCATAAGAAGCAAAGACAATTCATTTCATAAAGCAGCTTCGCGATAAACTGTGAATACAGGTTCACGAGAAATTTTTTTCGGATTAATAAAATGCCAAGTCTTTTTTTGCACACGTCAATTGAACGAATCGGTTGAATAAGACCGCAGTTAACATTACACCATACTGAATGAACATATCAGCAGAGATATTATATTATGAAATCCTAGCACACGCGTCTTGAGATGATGCAATTGAACAAATCTCAACTAGCTAACATTATTTAACCTAGCTTCATACCAACAAAATCTTTAAATTTATTGGAGGTAAATGAAGTTCACTCGAAGCGAGAATAATAGTGTAAAACTCAAATGGCACTCTACAATGCCGTACATGAAGTGTGATGGAACAACGCGAGCATCACTGAAAACTTCAAAAATATGAACACGATGAAAACGCATTACTTGAAGCAAAGCTCCCACTTGCACTAGTCTCTCCTCAAAGAAGCACTCACGATCCGCTGGTCGGGTCACAGGAGCAAGTAAGTTATGCAATTGCGGGCGACACAAGCAGACAAACCAACGTAGGAGTTGCGGTACGACAAAAAAAAAGAGAAAAAATACAAGTAAATTACAAAAGCGTCCCAAAAAGTTGTCAACTGAGCCAGTCATTCAGCACGGAATCACAAGCGGCTAGAGCCATGTACGAGATAATAAATTTTAAAAATAGTTTGGGGGTTTCCTTATCCCGCTTGAGGTCGTGGACAAGCACTTCAATTTTAGCTTGCATGTAACACACACCTTTGCTGTGTTAATTAATGCGACACACACACGGTTAGCCCGTCCTCCAATCTATTACCTCTACTTTGCTTCAATTAAAAGAGCTCCTAAACTGGAATCGGCCGATGGCGTTGATTTCACCCTGGAATCGAGTGCTCATTCTGACCATCCATGATATTTATGGGCAGAGTTTCCAGTGAAGCATAAAGAGGTGCACCAGCTAGGAGCTGTGGTCCCACACCGCACGGCTGTGCTTTCAACTCACGAAGACCACAGAGGGTGAGTCAGGCCGGCAGGCAAAGCTTCCAATCGGAACGATTTTCATTGTAACGACGTCTAAATAGCTCATACATTCAAACACTACTTTTTCATTTGGAACATCAGGTGGATTAAATTGGAAAATATACATCGAAAAAGTAAAGTAAATTCAAGACTTGAAGAGAATTCATTACACCGAATCGTGAACTCGCTAGCTATTAATTAGAACAAGCTGTTTAATTGGACTCCCTTAACTCGTTCCAATTAAGAGCTTTACCTACGTACAGCAAGGTCGCAGGAACTCTACTCCGTCTTCGGTCAATGAATTAAAACCGGTGAGTGAAACAAGTACCATGGTTGAAATTTCCGCAGAAAATTTTGAGCATTTACACCTGCCATCTGGACGCCAGCAATGTTATACGGAAGCAAATGAAAACCCGCCACACAAAAGTTAGGAAACGCGAATTTGAGAGGGTCGTTCAAATAAGAGTTCCTTTAGGTAGCGCTCCAAGTTTGGGGAGCAGTCATGCAGAGTACCACGACGTTTTAGCATGAGGTCTCTGCACAAACAAAAGAACTGCCGCCTGAGCGCTGCAGCCCCTCCAGCTTTAGGCCATAGCTCACCGTTGAATTTTGCGTTGGATGAGGTCAGCTTATCAGAGAAGAAAATACAGAAGCAGCGCACGGAAAGTGAAAAGAAATCAAAGCACGCATTAAAATTTTCTGGAAGTGAAAACAGAGAATGCTAATGCACGTATGAAAGGGCGAATCATTCTAGAGTTGGTCGTAAATTCGTGGATATGCATTCACGGTGCGCTATATTTAGAGCGTTGTGGTGCTTAAATCATTGCCGCTAGTTACAGAGGCACCAGGTAAACAATTAGAGCGCGAGCCCCCCACGCAAACGAAGGGAAACCTTCTGGGTACACAATTAATAATTAAATTTTTCTCCATGGTGAAGGTGAGTCTGAACACAATCCTGAACTAGCAGCACGGAAACGACACACTACTTTGCCATACATTGTTCACTCAAATATCAACAATATACTTTGTCGAAATAATAAAACATGGGTCAAGAAGACATGGACTTTTCTGAGCATAATAGAGCGGAACATTAACTCCTTCAGCGCATCAATGACTCTTTCCGAGTGTACAGGATTAGACAAATACAGACGGTAGATAGATTAACTAATGTCAATCCTAGAGCGAGTCACTCTTCAACGTTCAAAAGCTTCAAAATTGCAAAGCCAACCTTTCTTTTATTTATGTAACTTCACTGTTAAATTAAATCGCTCAGAAATTGGCAATTTTAATCAAAATGTACGCTCTTAAAAGGACTACCATCTTGGTAAAATTGTGAGCCCGGACCTCTTTGACCAATCTTCTTCCTCCAGGCTCTCGCCTTGAGGTTGTGGCGCTGTGCGACATGACAACGAAATTCAACTCCACCTAATATTTTTAAACGTTCGTTTACTCAGAGAATTTTCTGCCTATCGATTACAATCCCCGATTCTGACCCGTAAATTTATTTCATTTTCTTGTCCATGAAGTTCGACTTCATTTTCAAGCCTATATAATACTAACGTTTTTACTCTGGTGCTGAATGTCAAATTAGTATTTCGAGAAGGAATATTATAAAAAACGTTAACGAATAGACAAGATTTCTAATCAACAACCGAAAATGGGAGATTTCTGCTTAATGTACAGGATTTAATAGTAGACAAAAAGTTCCTTGATAAACACGAGAAAGATTCCAACTATCCTGGAGGGAAACCATCACAAAAACTTGATGCTGATCCAGATTAAAGCCATTTCAAAGCGGTAAAACAGAAGAAAAAGAGCCAATATAGCTTTTAAATCATCAAGTGCAGCTAAAAGATAGCTCATCTTGAGGACGTTTGAACTTTTCAATAGCCTACCAACTTAACAAAATTCAAAAGTTCCGTATCTCGAATATTGCAGCCTGCCTGGAAACTTGCTTGGCTAATCTCAAACTCTTCCCGAGCTCAGCTCCATAAACACGGGAACGCAAAAAGAACCTACAAACCAGGACACAAACTAGGAGTATTAAATCACTGCAAATGAACTTTATTCTTGGGCAATGTAAAACAAAATGAATCTTACGTCACTGCAAACTTTACAACCTTCGATCTACACTTTCACCTAAAACCGAAAATGGAACATATGAAGTAAATGTTAGCGCGACACCAGGTGCAGCCATGCATAACTTTGTCGTCCTAGCGGTACAAAAAGACCCATCCCAATGGCAGCACAAATGCCAAACATGCGAAATCCGTGAGAGCAAAACGTGAAAGCGGTGCGCATCGGAAAATAATTCAATTGGCATGGCAGTCTGCTTCTCAATGCACGCTACAATCAAAAAGCGTACACATATTTTACAATCAGATACGAGTACCAGTTCATTTGTAAAGCAAGAAATATCCGTCGAAGTATCGATCAGTTTGTGGAAGAATTCAGGGCAGTAAGACATTCGTTATATCAATAGCACAAGTTTGCCCTGACATTAATTGAAACAAACAATTGTTGACACGTGAGATGATAATAATCAACTATCAAGAGGTGAATGAAGAGGAAAAAATAATGCGAACGAAACACTAAGAACTCGAACCCAAAATTAATTGCTATGGACAAGAAAAAAGACGAATAACACCAAAGTTCAGGATCGACAAACAAGCAATGCTCACAGTGCAAGTAAATAGCCCTGCTAGCCCCTGATGAGGGCAGAGAGCGAGCTTTCACCGTTGTCCGTGTTGAACACTCCCAAGTCAGACACGCTATCCTCATGTGAATTATGGTTTTTACATCATTCCGCTCTAACTAATAAAAATATAACAACTGAATTTCGAAATAATAATTAGGAAATTTTTTTATATTTTGTCAAGAGAATCAGAGGATGTAGTAGAAGCCAAGTATCGTTATAGCGCTCTTACACTGAAGAACAATCAAACATCCAAAATTTAATAAAATTCAGCAATGCTGTTTTGTGCTTTACATCCAATACACATTTGACTATAACGTAAATGACTGTTTTATCAAACAACAAAAAACGCATCGAGCTTTGCAAGCAAGGACATTTATTTTCGAACTAGTTTTCAATCTTGTATTTTACTTTTTGGAATGAAATCAGACCAGCGGCGTCACTGCAAATGTAAGTCGAGTTGCAGCAAGTCACAGAGAAAGAAATTTATGCTGAAAGAAGCCCTTGGGAAATGAACACATGACGATCATCTATCGTAAAAATACCGTTAATTTTCGATTTTGTTAAGATTCGCTCTCTGCAAAAATATAAGTAGATTCCGAAATATCAAGTCGAACAAAATTACATTTTCTCGAAAGGATCCTCAAAAGACGTAAAACCGGCCCAATGGTTGGAGCTGCAGGAGAGTGTTACGTAAAGCAGCAGTGCATGGGAAGAACACATGTAAATTTCGTTCAAAAATCGATGTGTTCGAACTAGAAGCACCACATGCTCTCGCGATTGGTACGAATAAGGATTTCGTTAGCTGCGAACCTT
Organism: Orchestia grillus; assembly: GCA_014899125.1. Lineage (NCBI taxonomy): Eukaryota > Metazoa > Arthropoda > Malacostraca > Amphipoda > Talitridae > Orchestia > Orchestia grillus. The sequence goes on from VOMN01063543.1 coordinate 14,601, forward strand.
GTTCAGTTCTCGGAAAATACACCGAATCATACCGAGATTTTCAAACACAGCATTCCAAAGTGAATATTTCTAACGAGCAAGTAATTTAATTTTCAGCGAATCAGCATTTCCGAGTTACTCGTCACGAAGTCTGACTTGTATTTTAAAAAAAAACATTCCAAAAAATGAAATGAAAATATCGGAAGCAAGTGTATCGTTGGATACTACTGGGCAAATAACGTGCAGTATTTTCCCGTGACTCGACCATAAAATCTGAGCTAACAGCACGCGGTCTACAAAGCAGGAGCATCAGCAGCACCGAGTGGTGCTCTGACATGGAAGCTGCTTTTTGCACTGAAATTCTCGTGAATTTGGGACGTCATTTCAAAAATCTCTTCCCGATTTTTTTTTTTGAGATTTAAAAGTCATTTTCCGCAAATTTTCATTCCTATCAGTGACGTCGCTAAGGAAGTGGAAAATAATGCGAGTATAAACGCAAATTCCTTACGTACGAAACGAGTTTATGCAGGAGAGCGAGTAACGCATTATTTATAGCGTCGATATGTTATAAGGAGAGCGGCACTACCTCCCACAGGATGCCGAAGCAATACATAAATCATTTCTCCACTTTCCAGCGTTTCACGCGATTGCGGCAATAAATCAACGAAAAATGCGGGGAAAATGATCACGTGGCAGTGAATTCAAAATAAAAAGATATCTGTATTTTTTTAGCCAACGCATACATGAAAGTGGTCCATACATACATTTTTTGAGCTTCACATCCTATCGCACTTAATAAATGTAGGTAGCAAAACCACTCTTTATGCGCATCGTTGTCTTTTGTAACGAAGTAACGCATACATAAAACCATGAAGGTTCCTCCGATTCAGCATCTCGAGAGTACAATTCTGGAACGTGTACCCACCAAAAATGCGTAGGAAAGCAAGAACCTCATGCAGAGTTAGCTTTCAAGGAAATTGTACAATACACGACTTGCGATCCCAGATGCGGCAGCTCTAACCTGACCAAGAAAGTCATGCTAAACATCAGAGTAAAATAGACAAATGCGAAAAACTGTACGAGGAGCAAATAGCACTGGTCAGTCTTGAATAAAGCTGACCACGTTTCAACTCTCCCAAGCCGAGTAAAAAAGAATGGAAGAATTGCTACTGCACGCTGCCTGCTCACAACCTCGGTAGCAATAGCATTGACCGCAGCCTCCAAGCCCTGCAGCCCACACTCTGGCAAGATCTATCCCCACTTCACGCGAAATTTGGGCAGTTTCGAGCAACTAGCGGCACTGAAGAGTTTCATCGTAGATAGAGCAGTGCCGTCCCAGAGGGCGCTTTTTTGGAGCATCCATGAACCATGCTTCGAATTTTTGCAATAATTCACTATGGAGTATGTTTCAAACACGCAATTTTCATTGTACTTGTATAATGATCACTTGATTCTCACTTGAGAAATTTATTCGGCAATAAAATACCCGATGTAATAATTGCTTGTTCAAAGGCGTAATCACTACTGAGAGAAAGCACATCATTTCTTCATCAAATGAAATCCAGGAATTATCATTTATTTCAAAGTGCTGGGACATAACAATTTGCACAGCTCTATTTTTGATGTAATTTGAAAATTTCCTACTCTGGCTCGGGGAAAGAGTATAGATAGTTCAGAAAACATATTAGCCCGAATATTTGAACTAAACAAATTTATTTACAATCAGAGAATTAACTACGCCAAAAAAATGTACGAAACACAAGTATTCGGTCTAAACTACGAACAAGTTTTTAGTACTGAGCGGCGAGACCTACATTTGCAATAACAGCATGGAGGTAATTGTTGCGACTTGAAATTAACTACTGCGACTCCATTTGCAGTCATCTCTTCCCATCTTGACCGCAGCCGAGTCTCAAATGAGCAAGGTTCTTTGGACTCCCCGTGTGCACAGCAGTGTTAAATATTCCACACAATGGGATTGAGGTCAGGCGCAAACGGCTAGGCTACGGAAGGACACATTTTATTATTTGCGAACAATTCAATTGTTCGTTTCGGCGTACGTTTGGAGTCATTGTCTTGCTGAAAAACCTCACTTGCGCCTGCAGTAGAATTTTCTTACGCTTGGAAGCAGCTTTTGCTCCAGTATGTATCTGCCAGTGCACAGAACTATATATTTTTTACATAAATGATGTGGAGTTCCTCTACACCATGGACAGTAAAACAGCCCCACACCATGAAGCTACCTCCTCCATGCCTGACGGCAGAGATGGTGTTCTTGGGATCATAGGCAGTCCTTGTTTTCTTCCAAACATGATGAGCATCGTTTCGGCCGAAAAGTTCAATTTTGATTTCATTGGACCATACAATCAGTTCCCAAAGATAAATCCCTTTTTAAGATGGCCTTTGGCAAACGTTGAACGCTTCTCCACATATTTTGCTGTAAGAAGAGGAGTTTTGCATAGAGTGAATGCAGGTAGACCCTTTGATGCAATTCTCCGATAACTGTTTTGTACTGACGTACACTCCTCGCAACTCCAGTTATTTCTGTAGGTGTGTACAGGTTGCCATGGGCTCAGTCGTCACCTTACGCAGCACATCGAGTCCAGAGCGGCCCGTGATCTTGCGAAGAGCTCCGACTCTGGGCAGATTGGAGGTTGACCTTAGTCTTTCGATGCTTCTAAACTACGGCCCCAACAGCTATGTAAAAAATAGAAAGATACCCATAGGCACGTCTACCAATTGACCTATAGATTAATCCTTCATTTTGAAATCCACCTGATTTACTTTTGAATAGCTACGGGTATTTCTTTGACTTTCGTCATTCTACTCACTGAGCATCCATCTTCGATAAAACCTGGAGAGACAATGATTGTACCGATCGTAGTTTGTGTACATTACATGTGCTTCTGTAAGTTTATGAAAGCTTTCTAAGAGGTTTTTTTACTCAAGATACTCAAATTGTGGAGTAGCATAACAGTGACTTAACACGATTTCGATTTTGGCCATATACTGTAGTCACATACTTTTTGCGCAGTAGATTTTCTGGTCGTCAATATGTTTTGTTCCGTTCTGAGTAAATATTTTGTTAAATGTATGTTTTATGAACTACCTGTACTCTTTACCAAACTAGAGCTCGAAATCTTCAAAATACATTAGAAATAGAGATGGCCAAATAATTATGCCCAAGCACTGTAAGTATTTTTAATGCACAGACCGAGTATACGGTGACATCGTGTCGAAATTAATTATTAATTAATAAGTAAATAATAAAACAATGTTAAATCTTGGTCAGAGTCAAGAGAAGATGATGATTTGTCAACTTCTTTCTTACACAAATGCAACTAAATATAAATCTGACGAATGAAGAAGCCATAATCCTGTTAAAAATTCACGACTGAAAAATATTTTGAAAAAATCGCTAAATTTACATTAACAATCAAGTACTTCAGAAACGCTCGAATTTGCATTAGCACATGCAAAGAAGAGCTCCATAATTATAAGCCGTGATGAAAAATTTGCACGCCGAGAACGAATGAAAACCACTACATATTTTGTACATTAAGCAAATCGGCAGAGCCTGGCTCTGAAAGATTCTGTAGAACTTCTGCTAGTCTTTTCAAGCATAATAAAAATATCTAATTAGTCCTTGCATGAGAGACGCTCGAAGTGTTCGAAATGGCTTTCAAACTAGATTCCAATGGATTTTTCTTCCCTAAGATATCTCGCGGAATTCTACACAAACTGTTGAACGACTTAAAACTTACGCGATGAGTTAACGAATATTTTAAACCAAACTTCAAAGCAGCAACCAAACTGTAAGCAAATTCAAAGCTTTACACTAAACATTCTCGATTGAGAACGAAATCTTTTAGAACTATCTAGAATATTGCGAGCATCCAATAGTGGTATCAGCTAGAGCGAGCATCCAATAGTGGTATCAGCTGGAGCGAGCATCCAATAGCGATATCAGCTAGAGCGAGCATCCAATAGCGATATCAGCTAGAGCGAGCATCCAATTTCACGGAAAACATTTCTGTCGTAAGAATCAAATAAGAAGACAGAGCAGTTGTTGGCTGGAACCGATCTAGCCCTCTATGCGGGGAACAAGAGTATATAAGCAATTATTATTCAACACATGATGGTACGGTTTACAAGGTCTGGCACACACCAGATTTTTCCTAATACGGAAAAGTATTATGTGATACCAAGTTGTAGCACATCTTTCACTTCCCCGTCTTACAGCAAACACGTTCGGAATTGTTACAGTTCATTTTCATGTCTCTCTTTGTGTCTGTCTCTATGTCTGTTGGTAGCTCGTGAGGGGACAGAGAGACAGACACACAGACAGGACCTCGATATGGAGTGGGCACCAGATCGAGGTTATAATCGAGCCAAATGGTAGATTTTTCTAGTGAAATTTATTTATTGATGGTATTGAAATATGTGCTAGCAAAAAAATTACTAGTGTTTTTATGACAATGCCAGACACTGTTTCTCTTTTCTTGAAGAAACCCGAATTTATCCCGAACACCTTGAACGTATACTTTTTTATATTTTTATGACATCAATAACTTTTGATGAAAAATCATTGAGTGTTCATTAACGTGATATGCTATATTAGCCAAGTGTTATACGAGCACGTACGTGTAGTTTTAGAATAAACTAATTTATTGACGAAATTATTTTTTCATTAAGGGCGACAAACATGGTCAATTGGCTATAATTGAGCATCCACGCCCTACTTGTTAACGCTCACTGTGTAAGTCCTGGCAAATGCAATTCGGCTTAGGCAGTTAGAGTGACAAGCTCACGATGTCCCGCATCAGCGTTACAGTTGACATTGCAGTGAATGGTGTTGCCATTCTCTCTAAGAGTGATAATTATTAACATTGTACAAGCGTACATCAAGATCTATACCGACTGCGATACTTTTTTCCTTTGTAGCATTGAGCTATTTTCTAGTGAATCGGCAAGAAATTGGGAATCGGCTATTAACTAAAAATTTCTCAAGTGAAGTGTTCATTCAAAAAAACAGCACAATCACAAATAAATTTGTATCCAATGCCTCGAAAGCCGGCTCTCAACATGAATATAGCGCATAATTTAAGAGTGTTGCCTTTCTCCCAAGGAAGAAACGAGACGTACAAACGGAATACGACACAACTTGTCCCACACTACGTGCCTTGAAGACGGAGCAACGAACACGAACAGATTACAGAAATCGTTATCACTAATTCTACGTCGAAGTGTACGGGGAAATACAAACGAAGCCATTTCCACCACGCACGAGTCGCCGCTTCCGGAGCTCCTCGCGAAGACGTTTCTCCGACTCGGTACCAAGCTCGCTGGGAAGCTCCGCCGAGACCAAGTTCAGCACGGCATGAGTACACACACATCAGACCCAGCCTCACTTGATCATGAATCTAGTCTCGGACACACAACACTCGCGTACCAAACGCTACTATTGAGGAACCGAAAACCCTGGATGGCGCTCAAAGAAAATCCAGTGTCTTTGGAGGCCCCCAATAAACTTCGCCGCCTAAACACACCAGCCAACAACAAAGGTATTTTTCATCAAATGGAAAAATGTTATTTTCGTGGCGAGGTTATTTTTACACCACGAAGAGACAAGCAACCTAGAGAGTTCAGGCGAGATGACGTCGTCAATGTAGCGCTCGGAAGAGGAGTGACTCAAAATAAACTTGTTCTTACATTCTTTCGTATACATATCGATCAAGACTTATGAGATAAATGATTTTTCAGTGATTCCTTTTCTATTAATACTTCGTTTTTCCCAATTTTTAATACCATATAATTTATTAGAATTGGCACGGTGCGCGCGATATGATCTTTGCCATAACTTTTTTCGCCCGTTTTAAAGCGAACAAGTCGAACATGCCAGGTAGCAAAGGACGCACAGTAACCGTTGTGACAGCAATGAGAACAAGGATTGAAAGACAGTCGGCAAGAAATGGAGAACGTACGAAGTGAGTCGGCGGACAGTAAGAAACAAAATATTTATTTGATAAAATGCATGTTAATGATGTTAGAAAGAATTATAGAGTTAAGTTCTCCCTAATAGAAATCCCAATTTTATTACTGTGCGCAAGCCTTCTTTTGACACCGTTCACTATAACCACTACTGCATCAATACTGATGAATGTATTTTTAGAAATTTTCACTAATTCTGTTCAAAAAATGGACAAACACAATATCTTAAAAAAATCACGTTAGTGTCTTGGAAATATTCATTCAAATTTTGGTTTCGTTATTTTTTTTACACAACACCTACATAGTCTTGTGACTCCGACCTGAAGCACAAACCACGCAACACAGGCCCAGACGCACACATCTATCTCAGCCCTTTGATGAAGGCAGCACCGAATTGTCGCACATACGACCACTGGAATATCCCTTCGCGCCCCATGAAATGAAGTCCAACGCATCCGAGATACCATCACTCCGCGGCTCTTGCAACCATCCTTTGCGGCACGC